>PVHY01010125.1:0-53332 GCA_004024945.1 Uropsilus gracilis
GGGGAGGAGGAGGAGGAGGAGGAGGAGGAGGAGGAGGAAAAGAAAAAGAAAAACCCTGAAGACAATTTTTTTTGTGTAATAAATCACAGAGATTTAAATGGTAATTTTTTTCCTGTAAATACATTTGAGGCACTGTAATTACAACTGTGAAACAACCAGTACCATTTAGGATAGCAAATGTGTGTTAAGTAGAAAATCAAAACAAAAAGCATTCTATTCATTCATCCAAACATTTAATATGTCAACATTGTTCTAGACTCCAGGGGATAGCAACCAACAAAAGAGCTAACACCCCTGTCTTCATGAAGTTCTTATTCTAATACAGAAAGACAGACACTCACCAAAATTAAAATACCTGGTAAGTGAGAAAATAGTATCACAGAGAAAAATAAAGCAGAGAAGCTGGGAGGAAGTGGCCAGGGAAGGCTGGCAGAGTAGGTGATGTCTGAGTGAGGGTCTGAGATCTTGAGAGCCACAGCCAAGTAGATAGGTAAAGGAAGTATATGCCAGACAGTGCAAACAGCCAATACAATGGCTCTGAGGCAGGAATGTGGCTGGCAAAGGGAGGGAATAATGAATAAATCAATGTGTTGAAATGCCTTAAACTGTTTCCAGATTAAAGTTTACAATTAGGGGCAGAATATCATGAACACAGCCACATAAACTCTCAGACTAGGAATGTGTATTTGTATAAACATTTTCTTATCAAGGGAGAAACAAGGAAGAGAAGGATGAGAGAGTAATCCAAGGTTACACAGGCAGCATCTAGTCAAGAAAAGGTTTCAGGACAAGGATCCAAAGAACAGCACTAGAGATTTTGTGTCAAAAAGTTGAAAAAACAGAAGAACCCAGGGGCCAACGAACAATGTTCTTAGAGCTGAAAATGGATGGATTTTACCTTTAACAGATAATCAAGTAACCTACAAACACCCTGGATATTTGTTGTCCATTGAAAGCAATATGCACCATTACCTAACTCACACTGCCCAGCAGTTAAACGTGCAGGTGTGTGACACAGAAACTTGTATGCAATAGAGCATGTGGAATCACATCTCAGGTGCTCACTGGTAAAGAAAAGGTGAAGACAGATGAACTCTCCCTAATAGAAAAAAATCCCTAAAAATGAAAAAACTATAGCTATCATTTTTACTTGACCAGGGAAGGGAGGATACTATAATTTATCCATAGACTAGAATTCTCTGCAGTGGCTAAATAATCTACATCTACCTCAAAAGCATGAAAAAAATTTAAAATACAAGTCATACATACAGAATTATGTCACGCACATAACATGCTAAACTCACATGCTCATAGGTATGCTTTTTGAGTCTGCAATATGCAGAAGGACTCAAACATGTTTGGAAAGTACGCATACTAACTGTACATTTGTGGTTAGCCAGGACGGAGGTAGAGGAGGAGGGATAGATAAGCTATTCTTTTATTTGTAGCTGAATTTCATTGGGGGTGAGGTGGAGAATGAAGCAAATATAGAAAGGTTAGCAAGATGGGTTATGAAGAGTGGAATACGTGCTATGGGCTCTATGTATGTTTTAAATGTTTTATACTTATTTTGAAATATAAAGCCCCTCTATCACATTCCATTAAGACCAAGGCCAAGTTTCCTTAAACTCCAAACCTCTGTTCCTGTGCCTCTAAACCATAGTGCGTTCATGCTATCAGGAGTATCTGCCCTGAAGATGTTGAGACAGTTTCGTTGCCAGTGGGCGGGGCACTAAGAATGGGCAGGGACAGCCGGGAACCGTGGCATATGCCTGTAAGCGTCAGCCTATGGTATGCGACTGGGACTGGGGATCATGGTTCGAGACCCGCCCGGGGCAACATAGCAACATAACCACGCGTAGTCCCCCCCCCCAAAAAAAAAAAAACAGCTAGATGTGGTGGCGCGTGCCTGTAATCCCAGCTACCTGGGAAGCTGAGGCTGGGGATTGCTTGAGTCTGTGGTGCCCTGGGCAACGTGAGCCTGCAGTTCCACAGAATGGGCAGGGATAGAGTATCATACCCCCAAAAGATTTCATAGATAAGAGCGAGATTTTTCAACAGGGTTAGAACCTCCGTCACCATAATCCATTTACTAATGAAGCATCTCTGACTGAAGATGAAAAGTCTGCAAGAACTCAGCGATGGAATCCTCCCTCTCTCAGGATGTGTCATCAAGCGTTAGTTGAAAGTGATAAGAACTGTATCAATATTCTCACATACGATCTAATCTTACAAACTCAAAAGAAGAAAATATAAAACACTGGCCAGGCATCACTAAGAAAAGAGGACCACAACGTACCTATCAGCAAAACTCCGAGCCACCGGCACACTGGGGCAGAACAAGCCAAGCCCAGTCTCCTTGCGGGCGCTTCCTGCTCTGCCGTTTAAACCTCAGGGACGGGTGCCTGTCCCAGCCAGCACGGGCTTCTGCCGAGTGCTGCTGATCACTTGGTCCCTCGGCCAGCCTTGAGATCACTTTCTACGGATGGCAAAGTTTGGCCATCCCGGGCAGCTCGGGAATCTACAATCCCGGAAAGAAAAGAGACTCGCAGCCACCTGCGAGTCGGCGGCCAAGGGAAGCCGCTGGCGCTAGGTCCACAGAGGTGGCCCAGTCATCCTCAGAATAAAGTTGCGCGGAGCTGGGATCCTTGGAGAAGCGCAAGCCTGGCCATAAGCTTCCGGGAGCTCACGGCTAACCCCCCCACCCTTACTCTGGGCTCCATCTGCAAGGTCTGCTGCCTCTTCAGGTTCAGAGCCCCCCCCCCCTCAAAAAAAAGGGAGGTGGGGATCGCAGTGAGGGCAGTGCGAGGTCCAAAAGCAGAGAGCATTAGAACCCTGCAAACCGCAGGAACTAAATCGCGGGTGCAAACAGTCCTCAGCGAAGAGAAGGACAGTGGTTAGCGAGGACACCAGCCCTCCTGGACAGAGACCCGGCAGATGGCGGGCGCCCCCCGCGCCGGTCCACAGCCTCCCTCCTTGCGAAGTCCTGGCGGCCCCGAGTCAGCCCGAACTCCAGCATCCCTCCTCCTCAGAGCTGCCGCGGGGGAAAGGACAAGACGGGCGGGGTACAGTCACAGGCCTGAGTAGCCTGGCCTGCACCCTCGCACCAGCCGAAGGGCTCCCAGAAGTCAAAAAACGAACAATAGCGGACCCTCGGGTGCCCGAGCCGGCCGGAGCCTCCGGATCGCGCCCACCGCCCCAGCTCCCAAGTTCAGCGCGGAGGCGGGTCGCGTCCAGAAGCGGGGACCGAGCGGGAGCGCGGCACCGGGCGGCAGGCAGGTGACCAGGGTGCTGATTCCTGCGCGCCCCCAGAACGCCCAGCCGGGGTCTGGTCATTCATTCCCACCGCCGCTCCCTCCGCTGCAAACCCGCGGCTCCTGCCCGGTGCTCAGCCCCAGCCCGCCTGTCGGTCGCGCGGCCGGCGGGGACCCGCTCTCCCAACTTAACCGAGTCCTCCTTCCCTCCTCGGGTCCCCAAATCTGTCCTCTTCAGAGAGTTGGCGGCGGGCAGCCAACAAGGGAGTGGCGGCGGCACCCTGGCTGCCACCCCGCTAAGCCGCTCCACCCGGCGCGCCTCGCAGCCTCCGGAGCCCGAGTCCCAGACACAAAGGCGGGGACCAGAGCCGGGACCCCGCTCTGGGAACCTCCCCGCGCTCGGCGCCGCGCACTCACCCCATCGAGGCAGCGGCAGCGGCTTTCCCGTGCCCGCTGGCTGCGCCACCCCGCCTGCTGCCGCCCCAGGAAAGCGCGGCCGCCGGGCTCGCTTCCTCCCAGGCTTCCTGCGCCTCGGTCCCTCCTCCTTCCCGCCGCGCCGCGGGGGTCAGTGGGCGCCGCGGCTCCCGGGCTGGGCGGGCGGCGGGCGGGGCCGGGGCCGCGGCAGCACCACCACGTGGCCGCCCGGCGCCGGCCCCGGCCGACCTGGATCCCGCGGGAGCGGGAAGGGAGGTGCTAGCCATTCTCCTCCCCTTCCAGCCCGCGCGGCCCCGAATTCCGCGAGTCAGGTGACCGGGCGCCGCGCTCCGGCCGGGACCTGAGGGAGGTGCGGCCGGCCCCACCCGGCGGCCGCCCCATCCCACCGGCCGCGCTCCCCCGGCCGGGTGCCGGCCGGGTTCCCCGGACCCGAGCGCCCGGCCCCGCGTGTCCCTTGGCTCACCTGAAGTTGGTGGGACCGGTGCCCTGGCCCCCGGGTGGAAGACGGGTGAGATCCGAAACTGGACTCGTTTCTGGTCCACTGCCGAAGTCGTGTGCGGGCTGCGTGGAGTGTTTTAAGCGCCTTCTGATCAAAATCAGATCTGTTGTATTTTCCGCAAGGACTGGACAGAAAGTGAGCGAAAGTGTGCTCAGAGCCCCTGGACCGGACCGGCTGGTTGGAACGGTTGGAACGGTTGCCTCCTGACCGCCGCCGGGTGTCAAGAGGGCACTCCCGGCGTCGAGTGGGGCTCGGCTGGGCTCAGGCGTTGGACAGTCTGAACTGGGAGGCTCTTCTGGAAGCCGCCCTTCCTCGAGAGTGCTGTCTGGGTGCAGAGCCAGGTCTCCTGCCTCGCGACCCTTCAGCTTCTCTCCCTTCCCCAGCCGGCTCAGCCGGGCATTGGAATCCCCTTGGACTCCGCTTATACTGAGGGTTGCAAAGCCTCCCGCCTACTCATTTACTTGAGGGGGGCTTTTCTATTTATTCTAATATTGCTCACCAGCTCTAGCTCAGAAAGTCTTTAACCACCAAAGTCCCTCTCTTCTCCGGTTTAGCTCTGCACCGGGCAGGAATACTTTGGAGAATGAGTAAGTAGTGTGAGCCCTAAGTCAAGTGACCTTAAAGAGGGAAAAAAGCCAATTCCATCTCAAGTGAAATTCACCCTAACATTCAGTGCACAGCGTCTTGGCTCTCTCTCGACTTCCACAGGCAGACTTTATCTGTCCTACCCAGCCCTGGCCCCCAAACACACCCCTGACATCAGAGAGTCCTGAGAGAAGTGATGAACAGCCCGCTTAAGGCAAGATGTATGGTCCTCTTCTTGTCCTTTATCCTTCCCTCATATAAAATCATGCTCTATAAGAAATGTGAACTGGCCAACTTTTGTTTTGGCTTCATACCGGCATTTTCTACAATGCAGTTTTTCATTGTGGTTCATAGTCTGTACTGGAAGGTTTATAAGTAACCAGCGGCATCCATCTTTTCTGGTCTTTTTTTCTCTTTTACACATCCATGCCCTATCCCAGTCAGATCTAAACAGCCAGCCTATCCATGTCAGCTCTGTACCTGCTGGGCTAGTTCTCTCTTTGAAGCTCACCCTCTGACATCACCATGTTCAGTGTTGGGAGTGGGATTGATATAGAAGGAAAAATAGTTGTTAGTTCAATGTGCCAGGATCCTTTTCTGGCAGCCAGGTCCCCCCAAACTCAAACCAACTTTCTACTCTGGAAGTTTTCACCTGCTTCAGACAAAACCATGCTACCTGAAACCATGCTACCTGTAGTGTGACTAGTGGTGAAGTGCGAGTGAGAGTGAACATTTTCTCATTGATTTTCTTTGTTTGGTTTGGGGGGGTTTAGCCCAGACTTTTTACACATTGACAACTATCCTTTGGTGGAGATCAGACTGGGTGAAAGGGTAGGAGAAAAGACAGCTGGCCTAGATGATCTCTGACCTGCATAATGTTGGAAAACATTCTGGGAAGTGAGAACCCCCAAATCCAGGTAACTGATGTGAGATGTACTGCAAGGAATAAAAGCAAGGGGACCGGGGTTTCAGATCCTGCTGTTTTACTGACTTGTTATTAGGACTCCATCAAGTACTAATCTCTCTCCTGGTTCTACTTTCCTACTCCTGACATGAAGCTACGTGACCTCTGGGAGCTCTCTCAGTTTTAACATCTTAAGCTCAAACTTGATGTTTAAAGAGGCTTCATGGCAATCTCGTTTTCACATTTTATAGTAAAGTACTGTTTTTTCATTGGTCTGGTGAATCATAATAACAATGCTGTCATGCCAGCAAGGTTGTCAGCGCCCAAAATGTTGCCATCCAAGATTTAGCAGGATCATCAGGGAAATTCATTGATTGATAGGGCTCTGTTTTATCTTTGGAAATTAAATAATACTACATTCCATCTCTCTTGCTTCATCACTCTCACAACTAGCAATTCTCCCAGATTAGGAACACCTTCAGTCTGGGGAACCAAAGCTAAGACTCACGGGGGAAACAAAAAGCTGTTCCTGTAGAAGGAAGCAGTGATCGATAGCCACTCAAGGCCACGAAGAAGCCTCTACTTCATGTGGTGTTTGGTGAGGGTCTGACAGCACTCCTGAGTCTCGTTAAAGACAGCATCATTTAGAGGAATGAGGTGACATTGGACCCATTCCAGAGGTAGAAACAAAAATACAATCAAGAGGTTGGAAGGAGATAATCTAAGAAAAGAGGTCCAAATATTCACAGGAAAAAAATCCCACTGTTTGTGTTTTCCTAAAAATGTTTCCAAATGGGAGGAAACTGAAACATGGGAGAAATGAATAAAATAACTTCAGCATGATTTATCATAACTTAATATGACCATAGTAATAAGGTTTCCTACAAACACTGGCCTATGGTTTTTCCATTTGCCAGGAAGCAGCAGAGATTTCTCTAAGGTCATGTTACTACACTTTCTTTCTCAGCGAACTTGGACACCTACTTGAAGGTGAGACTAAGAGACTGGGTAATAACCCATCCCAAAGCCTGCATCAGGGCCCTGTTTCCAGGTGAGTGGCAGAGAAGCCAAAACTTCAACCTTGACATTACACACCTGGACCTTCACACTGTCTAAAATAGGAAATGCCCAGAACTGTAGTAACTCCCACCATACATAAGCATCTGAAGTGGCACTAGCCCCAACTGAGGTGTGCTATAAATGCAACACACACACAAATTTCAAAGACAAGATGAAAAGGAAAGTATCTCATTAGTAATTTTTTGTATATATTAGGTGCATTATATTATTGACATTTTACTTTTTGACATGCGGTTAACTAGAAAATTAAAAATAACTGCGTGACTTATTGTATTTCTATGGGCATGCACTACTAGCAGAGTTAATATTAACAGCTAACACATGTTCATTATAGCTCTTTTCTAAGTGATATACACGCAAACACACATTAACTCCCATGGCTGTAGACTCAACTATTCATTCTGGTACAAAAAGCATAAGCTGAAACTGTTCTAAGCAAACTGAATTGTTAGATCATCCTAAAGTTAGGTCATTTAATCCTTAGATCAAATCTATAAATACTGCTATTATCCCCCTTGAGCACATGAAGAAAGTGGGGCACAGATCCATCAAAGAACTTGCCCAGAGTAACACAATTGGGAATGTCAGTGCTTGGACGGGCAACTGGTTGTAGAGCTTCACTCTCAGCTTTGGTGTAATACTTTCTCTTAAGAGCAAGCATGGGTTGAGAATTTAATAGATGCAAGGTTTTTCTTAAGCCTTATAGCCTGTTTTCATAGATGTGGAACCTGAGTTTCAATGAGATGTAGCTACTTGCCTAAATCATAGAGCCAGAAAGAGTGAAGCCAAGATCAAACCTGGGTGGGGGGAGGGGCAACTCTGGAGTTCCCCTCTCCTCCTCTGCTCTTTGTTACCACTGGGTACCTCTAGTCACAAACCATGCTTGGATCCATCTCATTACTTCTCCCAGTGCCAACAGAGGACTGGTCCAGACAGGACTGGAACCCGGGTAGCATCAACTTACAACAGGCAACAAACACCAAAACCTCAAACTTGGTCTCTCTTTTCTCAGAAAGAGCATTTTAAGAGAATCCAAACAGCCGTCTATGCTGTCAGATTGCTTGTTCTGCTGGACATGTTAGAAATTTCAGAAAATATTCTTCCATTGAAGTGATGGAGGAGGGTGTTTTAAATTCAAGAACATCAAGAAGGCAGTCTCTTGGTTATCAGAAGACTAAGAGCCTTCACAAAGCCCCCACGCTCAGAATCAGTAACAGAGCATGTAACTCCTGGGGTGCTTCAGGTACTGTGTTCCTGCTTTCTCTGCAGTGGGCCATGATCCTGGCAGCCTATTTGAATCATCTGCCTTTAGAAATCACCACTTGCCTTGGCCTCATACTGTGGGATTCTGTTTAAAGTGGGTCAGTGTGGGGTCTCCATATTGGTGTTTTATATTTTCTCCCCAGAATATCTTAAAGGGAGGCCACAGTTTTATTGGCTGTTGTGACTCTGCCCTGCACATATGACTCTTGGTTCAACATTAGAAAGAGGGAGATTCGGTGAGTGGGATGGGCCAGGTCTTACAACTGGGGCTTACAAAAGTCCATGCTCAAGAAAGATTTCTTGATGCAGTGATTCTAAATCAAGCCACAGTTTTCCTGGCTTGGTCTACATGTTTTCTGTGATGGCATTAAGTCTGAACTTTGAGATTTCTGTTTCGTCCATTGAAAGCAACTTCTGCCTCTGAGATATTTTGTGTTCTTTCCTTATCCAAATGGCACATCCGTAATAAATCTGCATACTGTGTTTGCTGATGAGTTATTCTGCTTCTGTTAGGGGTTCGTTTTTGGTTTTTTTCAAAGACTTTGTAGCCATTTAGCTTGTTACTCATTTTCACTTTCTCATTTGTGTTCATTCTTTAAGGCCCTTAGACTCCATGCAGTGGGTTGCTTGTTGCTTTTAGAATTGATCTTTCTAGTATGTGAGTGAACACATTTTTAAGAGACATCTTCCCCAGCAGATACATTGCCACGTGACTGAGAAGATTCTTAACAAAATGCCACGAGTTCTTTGTTTGTTTTCCTTTGATACAAATTCCTCAAAGACCCAAATATGTGGCTGAGCAGGTTTCTCATGTTCAAGATGAGGGTTCTTCTAAGGCAAAGTTATCATTCTTCCTTGACCTCCACTTTCAAAGAGAATCCTGTTTTTTGTTTTGTTTTGTTTTGTTTTAGACTTCCTTTTTGAATTTCAGATCATGAAGACAAAGGCCATGAAAACATTTCTGACTATCTGGGACATGTCAGAGGAGAGGAGAGGGGCAGAATTGGGGAAAATCACTGTGGACACATTCCTTCAAGGAAGAGCTACAAAAAAGGCTACCGAAGGCAGCAGTGACAGGGAAGGAAGCCCTGATGACTTTGCCTTAGGCCTTCCTGGAACCCTGAGGACACAAAGGCCAAGAAGACAAATTTCCTTCACAATAATTGACCAGTCAAAGGTGGGAGGGCAGAGCTCTCCTGTTAAGGATATCAAGGGCAGAGTGGGTCAGTCAGGGGGAGTTTGTCCTTTAGAATTATGTAGCAGGGAAGGGAAGGGCACTGAGTAGTTGGGAGACTTGCTGATGAAGGACCCAGAGTACGGAGGTAAAGGAGGGAGTGGGGAGTCTGACAGGGTATTTGTTTGCTTCATGGGATTTAGAGAGGTATTTTAAAACATTTTCACTTAACTGTGTGTCATAAGGGGAGTCTCCGTTCCATCCAACATTACACTCATTTCAAGAAACATAGATTATGAGACATTCAGTGTATTTCTTCTCAGGCTGATTCTCTGCGCTGATGGTCCCATTCCAACTCTGGGGCTCGTGTCTGCATGTTCAGTTCAGAGGGAGAGAAAACGGTGCCGTGTTAGTGGGGATAGAAAACGGTGCCGTGTTAGTGGGGATGAAAAATGGTGCCGTGTTAGTGGGGAGAGAAAATGGTGCCATGTTAGTGGGGCATCTTGAAGAAAGTTTAGAAAAGTATGTGTGAGACTAGTTTTGCATACGATGCTCACAACAGAGAAGTTGTAACAGAATTGCTCCAGAGGCCTTAAGAACAGACTTCTCTGCCAGAAGTATTTATCAGCTGCTAGGCAGCAAAATGGTTTCTTTCTCTTTATTTTTCATTTTCAAGCATACAGTAAAGATGAGAAATCAAAGAATTTAAGGGAAAAAAAGGAAAAAAAAGCTCTTGCTAGTGGGTCTGAACTCTGGCTTATCCACTTATGCAATTTGGGACAGATCACTCTTGATAGATAATCTCTCTTGGTCTCAGTTTCTCCATCTGCAGATGGGGTACCTACCTCTTGGGCTGGAGAATACATAATTAACACATGTAAAATATGTACATTAGTACTTAACATAGTATATGAACTAAGTAAAACTGGTAATTATTAATAAGATAAACAAAAAAAATCATAAAATTGGGAGGAGCGGTGTAATATATCAAAGTCCAACTTATTAAAAATATCATTGGCCTATAGTTTTTACTATTGCTAAATCTCAAGTGAAATTTTTATTTATGGACTCATATGGAAGGTATAACCCTGAGCACATATAGAAATAAGAAGTTTGCAATGTTCTTGGTCTTAAGGTAGTGTCCATCTATTTGGAGAGATAGCCAGTAGACATACATGGACAGACAACCATCAAAAGAAGGTAGGAAATGACCTCCCGTTGCTGTCTGCATCTGCAGCACTCTTCTGTGACCTGACCAAGGTCATGTTGGCCAACAATCCAAGGTGCTGGAAATGTAACTCTTACTATTCTGCTGTAGTCTTATGAAGTAAGACCAAATATGAACCAAATATAAGGAAATGTAAGGAAACTCTTCTCCACCCACAGACATTTCTTTTCTAAAGAGCTACCACTTCGGAATGACTACACTATGCAGCTTCCGTGCTAGTAAATACTATTGTGATGGAAACAGCAGCAGCAAGGGGATCCTCAGCCTATTACAAGCTAACAGTGGCTTTAAGAAAATAAAGGCCAACTTTGAAAAGCTGCTTGCTTTGGATTAGTAGCTCAAGGTTATCAGGGCTGTGATCTGTGCGATTCTCTAGATTTTCCTCTCATTGTTATGAGACAGCTTATCCAACAACAGCATCAATTTTGTGTTCCAGTAGGAAGAAGGGTCAGTTAATGTCATCAGCCCCTACTGGAGATTGTCTGAAAGTTCCACCTGATTGGAGACATGGCTTGCAGACCTATGTGGTCAGAGGGACACCAAAATAAAGCAGTGAATGACTCCATTTTGTTTTTTAGATCTTCAACACCATTCTGTGGCTTTGCCAAATTTCACCTGTGTCCCATGGCTGCTCCCATTTGAAAGGAAGGAAATCTAGAACTTTCTGTTGAACACATTTCACATCAAATCAAAATATCATTCTGTCAACAGGATAAAGGGTACAATGGATTCTGGATTATTTTGTTGCTTACAACAAACAGCCTTGAAAGTCAATAGCTTCAAACAGCCACGATATATATATCTATATATATATAGATATATATAGATACATATCTATATATATCTATATCTATATCTATATCTATCTATATCTATATATATATATAGATATAGATATATATATCCAAGAGGGTGAGTTTCAATGTGAAGTGCTCATGAAGCTTCCTCTACATTATGTTGTGTACATCATGGCCCCATGGACCAACGTTAATCTCCTGACTGGGCACAGAGTCAAGGTGTGAAGGGACTGCCAAATGGAGAAGCACAATTGAAGGGGCACCAACAAAACACAGTCTTCCAAAGCTAGACTTCCATCTTCTAGATCCCTGTCAAAGCATGCTTTGATAATAATGTTAAAATTGATCAATTATTTATTTTGCAGCAAACATGGAGCTGAATAATTGGTAAGGATTAATTCTGAAAATCCTCATCACACCTTTATGGGGTAAATACTCTTATTTTTTCCATCTATTGGTGAGGAAATAGATTTTTAAAAGTTAAGAAACTTGACCAGGGTCACCAAGTAAGATGACACCAAGGCATGCACATGAACGCCATCTGATAGATAACTCAGCTCTGTGGTGGGCATAGTCTGGTTGCAGAGAGCTGGAAGGAAATAGTGACAGGCATCTATTGAAATAACTATCTAGAACGACTGTCCCATGTTTTAAACGCCATTCCTCCCCTCTTTCAACAATCGGGGGAGAAAAGCGTAAGGTCCCATAGGATGTGGGGCTGTTCTGAGCAGGTAATCACTGACTTCCTCTTCTGGAAACCTGCTGCATGCTTGGAGCTCTTTTAGGAAGAGCACATGGTCGAAGGTAGAGGTCAACATAAACAATAACACAGGGAAAGTTTGGAAGGTTTCATTTGCCCTTAGGAAATCTGAGGAAGGACTTTGAACATGTAGGAGCCTTGTTTAAGGAATCCTACAAGTAATTTCTGAAGGGGAAGATGCTTAATGAACTTACACATGGACAAATGCATCAAAAGTGAGTCTCCCTAACATGTAAAACAGCTTTCAGTTTGTGGAATGCTCAATGTAGACAGTACACTCTTATTTCAAAGTGAGTTTCTCTGAGTGTTAATCTGTCTACAGAAACACTGAATTGAGTTCTCCAGTGAGGGGATCAGAAATTGTACATGTCTAAGTACATTCTATGTGACTCTTATACATCACACATTTGCAAATAACTGATTTTAAAATATCCTTTTAATATGAAGATTCTCAAATGGTGTTTTTAAAAATTTCATGTGCTTTGAATTCCCTGAGATCTCTCAAAATAGCAGTTTCACTCAAGCAGGTCTGAGAGAGGCATGAGATTCTGAGAATCTGCATTTCTAAGAAGTTCCCTGTGGCTACTGGTCTTAAGAACCATGGAGGCAGCAAAGCTTTGAAACATCAGAGGAAGAGAAAACACAGAAAGTATTGTAACACACAGAAGTGTACAGAAGTAGTGGAAGTGGAGGAGGGGTACCTGTGGCACAATCACCCCGGAAGACATAATGTTACAGTTCTCTCCAAAGGGTCAGGCCACTGATAGAAGACACAGATACAGCAGCAAAAGGAGGAGCTTGGAGAACTGACTTGCAGATCAAGGTGAGACAGACAGCCAGGTACAACAAGGAACACTTTCTAAGGCCAGAGGCACCCAGATGATGTGAAAATGTTACCAACCTCCATGGGGTGAGGGTGTGTTGACCGAGAGCCCAAAATTCCAAAACCAGCTTTGGTCAGCAGAGCAAGAAACGTATTGTCTGACAAAGCAGTAGAGAACACAGAACTTGTGTTCAAAAGTATGTTTCCCCTGAACCTTGGGAAAGGTTTCTTTATTTGGGAAGAGTGACTTGATATGAATTCAGAGCAGAATCTCTACATTCACCCACAAGGATTTCCCTGGCACCAGGCACTTTCACCATTTTCCACTGTTGCAAACATCCCTTTTTGGCTAGGACAATCACCATCTTGGGAATAACCAGTTTGGTTGGGTTCCGTGACTACCTCTCTCAAGCGCACAGCTTGGTGCAGATATAATCATTAGCACAACTACCTCTGAGTTCCAGAGAGGGCTTGAAGAAACAACATCAATGAAAATGAATGAACATAAATATTTTGATATGCTGAACAACTGTTTACTGGAAATAAAATCTTAATGATAGTTTATTAAATAATTAATTTGATTCAAACTCAGAAGGCAATCTAACAGATTTTACTCTGGGAATACTACTCTTTTTTTATTTAATTTTTTTAATTGATTGTACACACACACATATATAGTTTACAACATTGTCTACCCTAAAGTTCACCCATCATCTTATCACCCTTAAACCATCTTAATCTTGTATCCCTCCCCCGATTTTGCCATCCTCCCTCTTGCTTTATGCTTCAGTTCTGTTTATAGTTTTAAATTTTTCTTGTCTGTCTGTCTGTTCGTTTTACCTATATCCCTCATATAAGTGAGACCATCCAGCATTTCTGTTTTTTTTTTTTTTTCTGGCTTCTTTCCAATAACAGGATTCCATCTAGCTCCATCCATGTTGCTGTGAATGACATACGTTTGTGGAAGTACTAGTTTAACAAATACCAGTTTGAATTTAATTCATAGAGATAAGAACAGAGAGTCCTTGACATTAAAAATATGTTTATTCTTGACAGGGGACTTCTGTTTTGACCTAAAGATATGTTAATAATATCTATACACAAAGGAAGACAATGAAGAGATTATACCACTTCCTGTCTAAGGAATACACTGCTTGATTGTGGAGGCTGAGTACCCATTAATTAAATCCTTATCCAGCACCTTGGTCATTACCGAGGGTTTGGAAAGGCTGGCTACCTGTACACAGCAGGTTTTACTATTTCTGATTTGAAGTCCATGAATTTGCCCTTGTCTTTGCTGGGGCGGGGAGGAGTAGTCCCCAGAATATTTTACACTGTATTCACATGCTTATATTGCAAAGATACACAGTATTTATCAGTATTTGTTTGCTTTCAACTCCAGCTTTTTAAACTTTTATTACATTGTTTATAAATAGAGGGAAGATACTATATCATAGACTATGTGCTCATTTACTAATATATATAGACTATGTGCTCATTTACATATATATATATATAATCTTCTCAAATGAATGTGGATTCCATAACAGGCAGTTACCACCCCAGGAGTAAGCAAGTAGGCATATGCCAACCGGGCACATTCTCCTTCAGCAGGGGAGCTTACCACAGAACTAGCTTGATTATAGGATGACTTGCCTTGATACTGCTCTTTAGAGTTAGCAAAGCACTTTTACACCCACTGAACACATTTTTACCTTCCCAGTATAAGGGGGAATATAAGAACCAATGTATTATAGGAAATAAGCAAGGCAGTATCTGCTAACCTATTTTGCAGATAAAAGTCTAAGTTACAGAACTTTTCAGAGATTTATATAAAGGCAGAGTCAAAGCTACAACCTTGATTTTCTCAGAAAATTAGTTGTCAAATCTGTTTGCTACAGTGTAATTACACAGATTATTGGAATCTCACTTACAGAGGCAGAGAAGTAAGAAGGCATCTTGTACCCCTAAACTGAAGCAAGAAAACAATTGTTTCTGACAAAATCATAGAAGATTGCAAGTGTTTGCAGAGGCTGGGAATGAATTTGTGCCATCTGTATTATAGATCATTTGGAATTCTGAACAATTTTTCCTTACTAATACATTAGAACACTGAATAATAGACACCAAACACTTGGTTGAATACTAACGTTGTAAGAAAGGAATTGAGATTCACAGGAGGCAAGAAAAAGTCCAAGCTAGAGCGCTAAGCAAATCCTGAAGCATGGATTGTAGTGAGGGACCTGGTACTTCCAAGAGCTTAGTGCCCTGTGCGTGAGCAAGAGTAAAGGTTTGTGGAAATGATAGCTGAGGTACTGGAGAAAGGTATGTGTCTTAAAAATCTATACACTCAAGTGAAAAGTTGCTTGAGGAAAAGTAACCTAACCACTGGCAAAAGGAAACCAATAAAAAAATGTATTTGTTCCAGATCTTGGTCACAGGGATAAAAAATAAAATAAAACAACCGGGCCACGTGGTATGTGCCTGTAAGCGGTAGCCTGGAAAGCGAAGGCGGGGACCAGGGATCGCGGCTCAAGTCCCACTCAAGGCAACATAGCAAGACCTAGTTTCAAAAAAATATCTGGGTGTGGCGGCACATGCCTGTAATCACAGCTACCTGGGAAGCTGAGGCTGGGGATTTTTTGAGTCCGTGGTACCATGGGCAACATGATCCTGCGGTTCCACAAGCAAAAATAGTGAGACCTAGTCTCAAAACAAACAAACAAACAAATAAACAAGACAACAAAAGTCTTTCCAGAGAGTTTACAATCCCAAGTCTTCCCTCGTGGAAGTTTAATGTGCCCTTTGTTACAGGGTCTGGAAAAATTCTAGGTAGAAATAGTACTTTTAAAATAGTCTTAGGCTGGGGGCATGGGAAGACCCACCTTCCACTCAGACTGTCTAAGTTTCCAACATTTAAGAGAAGCCTTCAAAGACCCAATAATAAAAAATCAGAAACACATGAGAAAAAAAAGCACCTCAAATAAGGAAATGTTGGGGGACAGGAATAGAGTCCTTACCTACAACCAGACAGGGAAGAACTTTATCAGTCTTGAGAGTTAAAGACAAATATAAAGCAACCCCAAAATTTTGAAATTCCTGAGTATTATTTTGATGTTATTGGCCTGACACTTGGTCTCAACAGAGTTTCAAGTGTTAAAATTAGCAACACATCTGATAGAATACTGCCTGAACTAATCTCAAGTTTCAGTCTTTTCTGAATAATGGTCCTTGGAACCTGTGGGATACTTCAGGGGTTAAAACTTAGGAAAGGGGTTCCTCATGCTAGCTTTATTTCCCATCCATTCAGCTTTACCTGGCATTAGAATTCACTACTTTTCCTCTCATCTCATTATTGAGAGGATAATTGTAGGTCATGATAACTTTACTGCTAATATCCAGTGCCTATCTCTATAGAGGGAGTGTGCATCCTCAGCCTAAAATTGAGACATTTGGCCATAAGTCTTGCTATGGGCAATGGAATATGAGTAGATATGGCATGTGTCACTTTTAGGTAGAAGGTTTACAATCCTGCGTGGGATCCACCCTCCTCTTCTATGCTCTACTCTGACTCCTGCTTTTGGAAATCATGGATATGGAATGGAGATGGGCTGCCGCAAACTTGGATTCTTGAATGGCCAATGAATGAAAAGTTCCTGTGAATGCACCTGGGAAATGCAGTTTGAGCAACAGATGGGCCTGGGGATCTAAGCTTATTGAAATTTTCAGGTTATTTGTTAGTTGTTGCACAATCTAAGCACCTTTACTATTAGAACAAATTAACTGGCATTATTTAAAATACATAAATAGACAAAAATATATGAAAAGGGTTTTTTTTTTAATTTAAAACTATATTCTGAAAGAGATGAGTATTCATGAAGTAGGGTAAATGTTTTAATGAGGCACTAACTCTTTCATCTCCAACACTTCACAAATTGGGTGTCTTAAGAATTTCAGTTCAACTGCCTTGGGATGAATCTAAGTAGGAGCCAGCAGGCATTTTTTAAGGGCTCAATTATCAATATCTTTAGGTTGCAGCCACATGGTCTGTTACAATGATTCCATTCTAGCACTGGAGCTCAAATGCCAAAATACACTGTGAGAAGACTATTTGTGTGACCAAGTTTCAGTACAACTTTATCTGTTGAAACAGCCTACCTGTCTGCTTGCTTCTGGTCTAGGACAGAGAAACCAACAAATATCTGGGCCTTCAGATCTCCAACCCCTGTCAACTATTTTTTTCTTTCAGTTTTAGTGAGATATAACTACATGCTTACTGTGTTTTGATTTTGATGATACATTTATACATTGCAAAATGTTTACCACACTAGCTTTAGCAAGCACTTCCATCACATCACATAATTACCATTTCTTTTGTGGTAAGAACATTTAAAATGCACTCTGCTAGCAGTTTTCAAGTATGTAATATAGTGTTATTAACTATAATCACCATGCTGTATATGAGAGCCTCAGCACTTACTCCGTTGATAACTGTACCCTTTATGCAACATCTTTCCATTTCTCAACCTGCAGGTCCATGGTAACAACCATTCTGCTTTCCATTTCTATGAGCTCAGCTTTTTTTAGATTTAAATATACATGATGTCTTACCTTATTTACCTGTTTCTGACTTGTTTCATTTAGTAGAATACCCTCAAGTTTCATCTCGTCCTAAATGGAGAGATTTTATTTTTCTGTCTGAACAATACTCTATTAGATATAAATTAATAATTTCTTTATCTTAGATTATTCCTTATCTTGACTACTGTGGAAAATGTTGCTATGAATGTGGGAGCATAGATAGCTCTTTGGAATCTCTTTGGACATATATACCCACAAGTGGGATTGCTGAATCACATGGTAGTTCTATTTTTGAATTTTTGAGTTACCTCTAGCGACTATGGCAATTTACATCTCCATCATCAGTACACAAGGGTTCCCTTTGCTCCACGTGCTCTCTCTCCAGGATTTGTTGTCACTTGTCTTTTCAGTAATAGTCATTCTGACAGCAGTGAGTTCATAGCTCATTGTGGTTTTTGACTTGTACTTTCCTAGTGAGATTGAACATCTTTTCATGTACTTATTGGCGATCTGAATGTCTTCTTTGAAAAAATGTCTGTCTAATATCCCTTCCATTGCAAACGCATTTTTTTAAGTTATATGGGCATCTTATATAGTGTGGATTTGATCCCTTTATGAAATAGATGATTTATAAATATTTTCTCCTTCCATAGGTTGCCTTTTCACTTTACTGATTTCTTTCTTCAGGAGCTTTTTTATTTGATGAGTCTTACTGACTTTTTGCTTATTGATATTTGTGCTTTAAGCATCAAACCCAAAAAATTACTGTCAAACCAATGTCAAGGACATTTCTCCCCCCTATGTTTCCTTCTAAGAGTTTTATAGTGTCAGACTAACATTTACATCTTTAATTCATTTTGAAATAATTTTTATGAGTAGCATAAACAAAAGTTCAATTTTATTCTTCTGTATGTGGTGGTTCCGTTTCCCCATTATTTATTGTAGAGAATTTCCTTTTCCCTTAGTAAATTTTAGTTAACTTTGTATGTCCTGCTAACTGCTCTTGAGGAACAAAATCAGGTGGTTTATTCATTCATTCCCATCTTTATTCATTCACTCACTCACATATTCATCCACTCAGTAGTGATACTCTGATAGCCTTCGTGTTCTGGTCAACTTGTTGGTGGGCAAAGTAGAAAACAGAAATGACATAATCTCTATTCTCATAGTGCTCAGAGAAAAGTGCAGCAAATACAGTAAAAACAACAAAGCAAGATAACTTGTGATAATGATTGTTGCTATGAATAGACTAAAATGTAATAAGGGACCAACACTCATTCCAGTCATAGAAGGACTCTTTGGAGAGATGACATTTGAGCTGAGACTTTCAGGGCCAGCTAGATAAGCACTAAAGCCATCCCAGACTCCCTTTCTTTCTCCTAAAATCTGCTTAGTTGTATCTGAAACTCCTTTTTTTCACAATTGGAAGACAGAAAGTTAAAATACAAGAGCATGGTGGAGGTCACTTCCAACTTGAATGAGCTTTGTGTGAACTATAAATGACCACAGGTAATCACACCACTTTTCTGACTGGAAAGTTAGGAAGAGAAGGAGAAGATAGAACTTACATAAGCGCTAGCTGGAATTACAGCTCATTAGTGGGATTTAGTTCCTCGTTGCAGTCTCATCTCTTCACCAGAGGTTCAGGTAGCCCACCACAGTCTGAAAAGAAAAGAAAAAAGTGGAGAAATTTTGAGAGAGGATATTTCCCTAGGGAGGAAAGAACCCTCAAACCCTTGGCAAGAGAGGATAGTTCACAACTCTCCATTCCTTTAGTGTTTTTCCTTCTCCTTAGGAAGACTTGCTTGTACAATTTACATAGAAAATTTGTTTTATTTCTTTTTCACAACATTTAGTTTCCTAAGATCTGTTCTTTAGTATCGTATTTCCCTTTTCATTCTCATAGTCATTCATTCACTCACTCACTCATTAATCCACTCAGTAGTGATCCTCTGATAGCTCTCTGTTTTGTCTGTCCCACACATGCAGGCACTTAGTAAATGTTCAGCAAATGCATGCCACTTGATGTCTCCTCTCTGTAATTACATTCTAGAAATAGAAGTATATTACTGAACTGCATTATTATTTTCCTCCCTACCATGAGCTTTTGTGCCTCATACACATTTATGGTTAACCAAAAGAAAAAAAGAGACTATTTTTTTTTGTTTTCTCTAAGTGTATTTTAAAATTCTGTTTAAATATATATGAAATATAATACTTGATTAAAGAGTTTTGTTTGGAAAATGGGGAAAGGATCATCTACAGGGTCTCATCTACTTTCCCCAAGTTTTACCACTCTGAACTACAGGAGGAAAGAGATGCAATTTATGTTCGGCTCAGCTACTAAGGAGAGGTCAGGTTTTTGATGGGAATTTCTTGCCTTCTTTCCAAGTTTGTGCTGGCTGGACTAAGAAAGGCTACCATCTGCTTCTGAGACAACAGGCATTTTGGAAGCCTGAGTCCTTCCTGGACACAATGTCTCTGATGTTTTAGGCTGACCAATCTAGAAAACATCAACAGCTTTTATCCACTGAGAAGACTATTCCTACTGTTAACTCATGGTAGTTTGCTATAAACAAAGTATCACAGAACCTCTGTTTCTAATGAGGGCTCATGTCATGAGGTTATCTTTTGCTTTAGAAAAACTGTTTTTAGGAAACATCAGTAAACAGTTAAAGACAAACTAGCACAGAAGATAACACAGATGAAGTCTCAAGCCAGGCTCTATAGCTTTGAATAACTGGCTGGTAATGGGATCCTGAGCAAACCAATTAGTCTCCTTGAGCCTCGGTGCCTTATCTGTATAAGGGACAAATAAGAATGTCTGTCTCCTTAGGGATTTTGTAAGAATGAAGTGAGAAACTGCAGAAACTGCCCAGTGCCTGATACTTGGGAGCCCTCTGACTGGCAGCAAAGCTTCCAATTTATCTTTGGTCATGAACTGCACCACTTTAGATACCACATTTTTAGGAAGAGGATTGTGTTTCCTTTCTTTTTTTCTAAAACACAAGAAAATTACAGACCATTGAACACTGCAGTTGAAGGGCAATTAAGGAATGGAAGTAGACTCCAGACCTCATATTCTAAAATTCCAAGCCTTAGCCACAGTTTTCTAAAACCACTTTAAAATCAGTTAGCATTTCAGTTGTAGCATAATATGTAATATATATTCTTAAATGACAGGCTACCAAATAGGGGATTCAGTTATATATTTACAGGCAATGTGCAGAAAGAAGTCCTTTATTTCTTTTGAGGGGTTTGATTCTATTCTTGGTATATGA
The DNA here is from genome assembly GCA_004024945.1 of Uropsilus gracilis. Taxonomy (NCBI): domain Eukaryota; kingdom Metazoa; phylum Chordata; class Mammalia; order Eulipotyphla; family Talpidae; genus Uropsilus; species Uropsilus gracilis. The sequence goes on from PVHY01010125.1 coordinate 20,665, forward strand.
ATCCTCTTCCTGTTTAAACCCAAATAATTCACATGCCTGCATAACTTCATGGTTATTGGTGGTTCTGTAGAAACAACGAGCTAGGAAGTGGTATTTCCCAGGCTAAGATCATCACATTGTTTCCTGGGCAAGATGAGAGAAGGGTGTTTCAAGTTCATAAAACCCATCATTTTAGCATGATCATCAGATAGTAAGGATAATAACAGAGTTATAGAACTTTAGTACTGGAAGAATAGTAGATTCCATCCAGGCCAATCCCTACATTTTACAGATGAGTAAATACCTTATATTTTATAGTCCTAAAAGGGTTTCAACATAGATTAAATCCTTTGCCTTCTCATAGGTTCTGGGAAGTAGACAGTCATTTATCTCTGCTTTGAAAATGAGGAAGACAGAGTTTTGGAGGGTCAGTGACTTGCCAACACTATGGAAGGGTTTAGTCTTAGATACAGTTCAAGGGCTCCTCTGATTGGTCCGCAAGCTTCCCACTGTGGGCAGTGCCTCCTGGGGCTTTGTGTGTCTATGTCCTCCATCCAGCTTCACTTCTTCCAGGCTTGATACTTTGGATTTTGCAACCCTGCCATGGGAAGAATAAAAGCCTAGACCCTAGAAAAGAACACAGGGCCTTGATGCCTGGCCTTTGCCCAGCCTCAGCTCCTACTGTTTGTCTTAGTATCTAAACACAATGGCTTCTGCTGGGAATACCCTCCGACTTGATTTTTCTATCTTAAGCAGTTTTCTTTGAGAATGAGCCTGAGACACTCTTTTTCCCCCAGGTCCCACATTCTTTCCTTGAGAACCCTCCCCAGTTCCCTACGTCTAGCCATAAAATCTGTAAAGAGAGAAGAATGGAGAGAAATGGAGTTCTACAATGTGGAAAGAGGCCATGTGACTTGGAAAACTCAGAAATTACCGAAAGAAGAGGAGGGGGCACAATGGATGAGGGGGGCTCTGGGTGTTTTGGTGGTGGGGATGGTGTGGTAACATCTGTCTGAGGAAGTATAGACCTATGCTCCTAAGTCATTCACAGTGCTGTAAACCAAGGTTCACCGCAACAAAAATGATAATTTTTTTAAAAAATAGGAAGAGTTATCTAAGCCTGATTACATTACTTGACAGGCTAATGAAACAGGGTACCCGGACCCCATCCTTGGGTTGTGGCAGTCGGCCCCGCCCCTTGCTCCTCCCCCTTGGGCTTCAGACACTTGGGTAGTGGCAGTTGGCCCCGCCCCTGCCACACCCCTTGGGGGGCGTGTCTGGAGTGGCAGCTTAAAAATGAGGAGAGGAAGCCGTTAGGGGGGCATTTTGCAGGAGGATCGGAGAGAGGAGTTGGAGACTAAGTGAATCTGAGAGCGGAGAGATTTTGGCACCTGTAGAAGGACTCAGGACCAGAGCCTTCAGGACCCTTCAGCATCAGGCCCTGATGGATGAAGCCGCTGAAGGTGGAGGAGCAACGAACCGGAGGAAGTGCTGAGCCAACGAGCACGAAGAGACCCTCGAGTGCCTACCTCTGTGGTTTGGGGGCAAAGGGCATCTTGGACTGTGTTTAGGACTGTTGGACCAAAGGGTGACTGGAATAAGATAACTGGCCATTTGTGGCTTTCAGAGGAAACTTTTCATTTCTTGGTTTACTTTCTTAGTTAATAGTTTTCCTGGTTAACTTTCCTTGATAATAAAATTCCTTGTTAATTGGCATTTTGAGTGGCAACTGCTAGGCGCCGGTGAAGCGGACCCTTGGGGTTTGTGAGTTGCAGGGCTCTTGCCCTCCCCTCCTACCTGTTGGAGACCCGATATCACTTCTACAAGATCCTCCTGTATAATCTACAAATTCTCCCATTAACTGTTGTGTGCTGATAAACCAACTCTTCAACAGAATAATAAAGTCCTACTTCCCAGCATTTGCCAATGTCCACGGTGTAAATATTCCTACTGTGACCTATCTCCTGCTCTCACGGCATCACTGAATACAGAATGGAGGAGAGTGTACAGGCGTCTGGCTTGTGTGGGCCTGTTTGAGCTGACTTTAGTTTGCAGTGCAGTGAGTTAAGCTAACGTGACTAAATTCTTGCTCTTTGTAAATAAATACTATATTAGATCAAATTAAGCCACATTATTTGTCAACAACAAAGAAAAAAAAACCACTCTGCTTTTAAACTATAGTCCCTAAACCATGGTGCTTTGGGGACAGTCCTGCGATGTGCCTGGCTCAGAACCATTTGCTCTTCTGATACTGTCAGGTAACTATTTCTCTAGCTTATTGGCTTATTCTGACTTTATCTGTGTTGTTTAGTGTGTGGTGGGTAATTGTTTCTTTGGTATCCTAGTAACCAAATGTAACACAGCTTCATTTACTTGTGGGTATAGTCTTTCCTGAATCTAGTAAACACTTGTCATCTTGTGAGGAAAATGCAAAATGGTGATCATACCGCCAATGATAAATATCGGCTTTCCTTATAGACAATGTTCCCAATCTTTTCTATGGAGACAATAGCTTTACACTGTTAGACCAATCATATATAATTTCTTGAAGACATTTAAATTGCAGTTAAATAGTAGTTTAATTTACATGAAATATTGCAAATAATTCATGTGAACTGACCAAGTTTGCTCCTCTGCAGGTAATGGCCAGGATGTCATGACAACTAGCCTCGCTCACAACATATCCCAGTTTCAGAGATGTTACAATGTGAAAAAGAAAGTGTGTTTTAGGACCATTGAAGGATAGTCAACTCTGTTACAGAAAATAACTTGAGTCAGGTAACAGTTATCACCTCTTCCAGGAAGTCCTTCCTAACTATATTTGTCTTTCCCCCAAAGTTGGCTTGTACCCAACCCCAAGTTCCTTCGAATTTGGGCATAGCTCCATTTTCACATTTAACTTGGTTCTCGTGAGGTCACTGAATGCAAAGTCCTAATTATCTGTCTACCTGGATTGTATTTTTTATGACTTTGGTCCACAGTGCTAGCACAGAGTGTGGCCCAAAGAAGGTCCTCAGTACAAGATTAACAATGGATTGTGACCAGGAGGGACCTCTGTCCCAGGTCTTCCTTTGCAGCAACTCACTACCCTCAGGCCTAGCACTTGCTGGTCTTACTGAAACATCAGAGCCACTGACCCTCTTACTTATACTTGCCCTCTCCCCTTGATGTGGGAAGTCACATGATACTAAAAGTCCAGTGGGTGATAATGATATTGCACTTACTCTTCCTGGGTAATTGAACTTTTGTAAAGAAGTTAGAAGAGTATTGATAATACTCTGGGCTGAACTGAGGATATTTTTCAATCAGGTTAGGGAAGGAAATTCAGAACTCCTGAAGGCATGAGAGGATTAGCCAATCTCATGGGACGACTAAGGGAGCCAAGTCTCCTCTGCTCAGCTGTCTGACCCACTTACCCTCATCTCCCCCAACCATGTTTTGTGATCTTACAATCAAGAGTTATTAAAAAATCTTACTGGAGTCATCATGATGTCATGTTTTCCTTCTGTGAAGGAAAGACAACCTATTTCATACCTTCATTCTTATTCTTCTTCAAGAATGTAACTCATCCCCCCACTCTATTTTTGTTCAAAACCTCCAAACATAAACGTGACTTCTGATAGCTTGTTTTCTTACAGTGCTCTTTCACACACTGCTTTATCTTCCAAGCTCTAAGCTAAACTAGGAAAATTGACAAAAACACTAGCTATAGGTATCAATTAATAAAGTAAATTCGAACAGTTCAAAATAATTGCAATGCTGTTTTCCTGGTTTTGGTGTTTTGCACACTGGGAAACTGGGAGGACTACCAAAGGACTGGAGAGAGAGGAGCAATTCAGGTTCCATTGTCTGTGAATTAATGTTCAGACAGAGGTAGACGGGGTGGGGGAACTTCTGGGGGTGCCTCTCCTCTACTTTGCAAAGGCAGAAATAAATCCCCAGTAACTCTCTTCTACAGGATTGTTCTGTGGATAAGAAACCTCAAGAATGAAACACTTAATTATAACCAAACATGGAGCAAACAAAGAAACGAGGGCTGAGTCGGGCTGTTTCATGTGAATCCTGCCTACAACAGGAGGCAGCTTCTTCCAAATTTCGTAAGAGATCAGTGACAAGCTGGAATTTTTCATTTCTGGGAGCAGAGAGAAGTTAAAATTAAAGAACCCTTCTCATTTATGCTTGAAAAGCAAATAGATTCAGGCTTACCACCTGGGGAGCTTTGAGCCTGCCGAATATTCTTGGAACTTTCGCACAGACATCATTCATGACTGGGGAAAAATATTTCAGTCATTTCCTTCACTCTAATAGTTTCCATCCATAACCTCCAAAGGGAAGGTAAGACTTAATGAGTGTGTGCGATGAGTGTGTTGCTTCTGGATCTTTGTCAGCAAAGCCCATGACCAGGGATAGCATTGTGTCACCTTATGCAATTGCCCTTGTCTGTTAGGACTTGATCCAATTTGTGAATGTACAAAAGAGACTTCTTTTTCTTTCTTTTGAATAGTTAACCTATTTACATGAGACAGGGATCTATGCCATTGACTTTATCATGTAAATGCTGATATTTAGCATGTTCAGGACAGGAATCAGACCCTTAACAAGTATTATTCAGTATCCTCACCAACCACATTGCAGAGATGTGGAACCTTGGACAAGGGAGTGTAAACCATTTGACCAAGTCTGAGCTAGAACACAGCCAAGGCAGACTTTGAACAAATTCTGCTCTGATTCCAGATCTTGCATTCTTTCCATTATACATGGCTGCCAAATAAACTCACCAGCCTATGTTGGAACAAGGCTTTTGAAAAGTGCATCTTGAAACACAGAAAGGAATGAGAATTTGGGAATTTAATCATCCAAGTCTTAGTAGGGTGTCTCTGGGGAGTCTGCAAACCACTAAAATCATTTGAGTTAATTATTTTAAGAATCCCGAAGGCATATAGTGGTATGGTCACTTCTGGGTGGGTTTAAATCACTTGTTTCTTCAGCTGTTGCTGTTGTCCCCATCCTCTGCTCCAGAATAACATGGAGAAACCCCTCATGTTCACTCTCGCTTACTTGTTGACCTCAGAATATCACACTGTGAATCTCCAGCTTGCCCCAATGTGTTCCACAACCTGAACCTTTGGCTTCTAGAATTTTCCTGCCTGGAAAGGTGGTCATATTGTTGTGATCCTTGTTTATTATTCCCATTAAGGGCTTCCCTTAGCAGTCAGTAGCCTTTCTCTTCCATATACACATTGCCAACATGACAGAATGTCTGGGAAATTGTCAGGAAAAGGTTTTGGGTATTCTTCAACGAGTCTCTGGCTAAAAGGTCAGCAGCTGGTATAGTAGATTGAAATAGGTTAACCACTTTAGAACAGACTTCAGCAGGCCTGTGGCTGCGCCTCAGAACTCCACCCCTCCCTTTCCACTCTCTCTTGGGCTACCGCAAAACTTCCCACCAGCCTCTGTGCTTCTTCTCTTCCCAGAACTCACCTCTCCCATCCAAACACCAAAGCCAAAGTAATCTTTGAACACCATAAATCAATTTCCTGCTTCAAACATCTCAGTGGCTTCCCATTAGGTTTCAAATCAAACCAAAACTTTTTACCTCAGTCTGCAAAACCCTGTAAGATTGGTTATTCACGGGCCATTTATGCCTCTCACACCAACTTTTCTGTGTTCACTGGCATCCCATCCAGAGTTATCGTCTCTCTCTTCCATGAACATGCTAAGTCCTTTCCTTCTAAGGGTCTTGGTACTTGCTGTTCCCTCTTGTGGATGACATTCCCTAAGTGTTGACTATTTTCATTTTTTAGTTCTCAGTCCTCCTCAGATAACCCTTCCTGGTCACCCCATGGATGTGATAGATTCCCTTCCCAATTGCTCTCCACTATTTATTCCATCATTTGCTTGTAGCACTTAACTCTAATTGTAAGTCTCTCATTTATTTATATTTCCTAGTTTATTGCTCTATCATCCATAATAATCTGTAAGATCACAAGGATTGATTTGAACAGCATTGTCCTTGTCCTATTATCCAGTAAATTTGTAGCAGCTTTCATGAGAGGATTGTTCTAAAATGGGTCTAATAACTGTGAGAACTTCCAAGTCTCAAATGATAAACGTGAAGCAATGGAAAAAGCATTGCTGTAGAGAGATGCCTTTTACAAGTCCATTTGCAGCATCCATATGTTAATGTTCAGCCAAGTCACTAGCAGGCACATGTATTTGGATCTTGTTAACAGTAAGTGTGGGTGTGTTTGGGGGTGAGAGGGACATTTAGATAACTGACTCCAAGTGTAACTCAAGCTCTTTTCCAATTTTTCTTTGGTTCTTAAGTCAGGATATTCTAATCACCTACAATTCTTACATATGTCCCTCTGATATTTATTACCAGACATACTATGTCCTGGAAAAACAGTTCGCCTTCAGAGGTGAACTAAGTTTTGTTCACATGATGCTATTTCAGTCATCAAATATGCAGCTCTTTTGCTTCCTCATCTGCTCTACCTACCTTTATTTAGTACTTAGAAAACATGTTTGAATCACTGATCTCATTAGTCTTCACAGTCTGTGGAGTTGTCAAAGAAGAGGTTACCCCCCAACCCCCACCATCTTACAGAGGTAGAAACCATCTCAGAGCATTGGGGATCCCAAACTGATTCACAGATAGGCATTCAGTTCTTTGGGGAAGAAAGCTTTAGCTCATCATCACCACATGAAGGGTTTAGTTATTTTGCTCCTAAGTACCTATTTCTTATAAAAGATATAAAACCAGGTACAGACAGGGGCCAAAACTAAACAGGAGAAAAGCCAGTATTTAAACCAGTCACTCTCTGGGTTCTTCCCCCTCACATGCACAATTGCAAGAGTAATCAAACCAACAATAACAATATTGATTTACAAACAAGGGAAGAACCAATAGTCACTGAGTCCATGAGTGTCCAGTTATCTTACCGTTACTCACCAGTTTCAGAATTCTAAAATGCTTCTATGGCACCTTCTGACCACTGCAAACCTAAACAAGCTTTTACAAAGACACACATGTCAGATGGCACCCTCCAAACTTTTACACTCTTGTCAAAGATCCACAAATTCAAACTTTCCATGTTCTGAGCTTTTCAGCATCCACCACACACAGGAAGCCATTCTCTCTCATCAGTGGTCCAAATTCCAGCTTTCAAAACCACACTTGGAAATGCCAATTCCTTTTTCTTGGGGTGGCCAAATCCCCAGGTGCCAAGCATCCAAGCTGACACCCATTAGGTGCCAAAGCCCTTGATGGCATCTCTCACCATACTATTTTCTTCAGGAGTTGTGGGGGAGTAACCTCTTCTTTGACAACTTCACAGGCTGTGAAGACTAATGAGATCAGTGATTCATGTTTTCTAAGTTGTAAATAAAGGTGGGTAGAGCAGATGAAGAAGCAAAAGAGCTGCATATTTGATGACTGAATATCATTGCTCGGGGTTACAGGTACGCATTTCCATATTTTGGGACTAGGTCATGGTATGTTGCCAGGGTAGTCTTGAACCCGCAGACTTTGCCTCCTGAAACTGGGACTAAAGGTATGCGCCAGCTTGCCTCTCCCTTCCACCACAGGTTTTTTCCCCTGGCTTTTATCCTCTCATGCCAGACTCTGCCTTACAGTGCTGATCTCCTCACTTGCCCTCAAAGAGTGTATCATCCAGGCAGTTTCTCTTTATTGGTGTCTTTTCCCAGGTGTGTGACAGATATACCTCAAGAACAGTCAGTCGGAAGAAATGTATAGGATAAAGTATGTAGTGGAAAGGTACAGAGTGCCATGCCCTCTCCGGACATTCTCCTCAAATCCTTACATTTTCCCTAACCTGGAAGCACCACAATGTGGTTTTCATAGTAAAATTGAATAACCCTTTTAAGACATCATCATCAAAAGAGGTGATTAAGTCAAACGCAGTATGTATGAGTAGTTAATAAGTTGCTGATGAGTTGAATTCTTTTTTATCTAACACAGTTGTTACTGAGGCTTTTACCTACTAAGATCTCTCTTATTCTGTAAACACAGTGAGTCCAAGCTTTTTCTCCTTTTGAGGCAAACTGTAGTTTTACATATATGTCATAGATTTCAGTCAAAAGCAGTGGATCTTCATGGTATACTTCACCTTTGTAGTCTCACCTTGGAGATTTAGCTTGTTCAACCTGTTCCGCCATCCACTAATATATACACACATTTCAAAATGTTGAGAATAATACAAACCTTCCTGTTTCTATATCTCCTCTCAAAATGACCCCCGGTCATCTATGCATAGGTTCTGAGCAAGTGGTATCTAGGTCTTCACAGGGGAGATGTATCAGTGAACATCAGATAAACAGTAAGTTAAGTCACATCGACATCATGTGCAACATCTTCTGTCCCAATGCAATTTGAAATATAAAATATTACTTGAAAAAAATGAGCTACAACATGGGCAGACTATCTTCCATCTAGTCCATGGTTTGTTATAATGATACTTAGAATGGAGGGGTTACTAGGCTTGTACAATTCCCAGAATAAAAGACAGTTGTATACCTTTGGCTGGAGGCTACAAAGGATAATATTTTTCTTTTTCTAAGAAACATTTTGTACACTATGAATCTAGATACAGGAAACAAACTATTTCCCTCTAAAAGAAAACAGGATATATATTTCCTAATCATTTCCCCTTAGTAGCATATCCCAAGGATGGGTATGTTCTTATCACTAACAATAATAATATAGACTTAGGCTTTTTTTTAATTTACAAAGTTCTTTATGTTATTTTATTTGAACCTCCTACCAACTCTGCCAGCAATGTTCCCTTTGCTCATAATTGGGGAGACCCAAGACACCAAACAGTTCACAGCTTATCCTAGACCACCCAACTCATCAGCAGCAAGCACTGCATACTCAGTGCCACCTCCTGCCACCACTGCTCACCTGGCAGCCCTTGGGCCTTCTTCCCTGGCTGTGCCTCACTGCATCCTGGGATTTTTTTGGGTAGCATTCTGAAATCTTCAGTTCGGAGGAAGAGAAAGTATTAATCACCATATCACTCTTGAGCTGTAATCATTGCTAAATACCTGATAACAAGTCTAATTTGACTGGTTAATGAATTAGCTAAACTAATCCTCCCACTGGATAATAAAATAATAAAATAGCTAGTTGGATGCTAGTTGCTTTTATTTAAAGGGAGTGTGAAACCAATGCCTGGTTATTCTAGGAGGAAGAAGAAATCAGTTTAATTGTTGCGAGGTCTTCTTTGCCTTTTCAGACACAGAGGCACTCTGTGTCTAAACATCATAGTCATTATTACAACTTGATGATATAGAATTTTTAATATTAGAAGATAAATTATGTTAGCTTGACAATACTGACCCTGTCTAAACTATCTCTCTGGGGTTACATTTTCAAGTTCATGAACAAACTAGCTCACCCACACTTTACAATTGAACAAATTTGATAAGAAATTAGGAAGTTGATGCCAGGGTATCCTCAGGTATCACTATCACTGGGAAGTAAAAAATGGTCCCCTCCACCCTCACCCCCAGTGCAGTTTGTTCTGGGTAAAGATTCTGCTCTTGCCATCTTGAAATTCATTAAGTTTTGAACAAGGGACTCCTTACTGTCATTCACATTGCTGTTAGGCCTCAGAATTATGCTCAAATTACGCTGTTTGAACTCAGGATATTAACTTCAGAGACAGTAACCCCCCCTAACTAGGTCAGAGTCTGCCAAGATTTTGTGTTCCTGGAAAAAGCTTAAGGAGAAGACAGTATTATACTGCTGATAGGTCCAAGATGTAGGCTCAGAACTGCACTGGCCACAGCCCCGTTTCTCAGCAAGAGCAGAGGGTGCTGCCCACCACCCACCAGAAGGTTCCATCTTACTTGAAACCAGTGACATAGAGGCCTGGAGGGTTTTTCCAAATGCCAAAAATGCATGCAGTGTTCCCAGGAATAATCTTTGTCTCTGTATGGGGTCCTTTCTCTATGTAGCTACTATTTAACTAGTTATTGTGCTGGCCTTGGTTAGTTGGGAAATAGGTTCATTTTCTAAAAGGCTACATACAAGCTTTTGAATTTTTTATAACTTTTTATTTGAGAAAGCACTTTTATTTTTAAATTTTTAACTTAATACTTGCTGTGAATCATATTTTATTGCTGAAGAATAGAAAAAAATTTAAAATAACCCATAGTCCCATTCTCTGGAGATGGTTATTATTAACATTGTACATGCATCTAAAAAAAGCCATAATGGAATTTCTAGATATGACATCATATAGCTGCTTGTCAAAAAATATCTTGAGAGCATGGTTCCATTTTCTCACCTCCATTACTTTATAAAATTAAATATACCCACCTTATTTTAATCAAATTTATAATTAATTGAACTAAACCTTATGGTTTGATAGTTAGATTGATTCTCATTTCTTGCTATCTTGGACAGTGCCATGATGAAAAGACTTAGAGAAAAATTTTGCAGACATCACTGACTGCTGCTTGCATAGTTTTCTAGAATTGAGTTTTCTGGGGAAAATATGAGAACATATTGAGAGGCATTTCCAATTACCTGTCAGAGCAGCTCTTCCCCTCAGCAGTGTCTATGAATTCAGGAAGTATTCTTAGATACTTTTGGAGACTCAGTTGTATGAGTGGCTGGAAGGGTGTGATTCACACCCAGAAGAAGCTTCTTCTGTCGTGTGTGAACTGTTGTGGAATTCTAGAATTGCAGAGTCAGTGGGAAAGAGGTGTAAATGACCTTAGTTTGTGATTTATCACCAAGGCAACTAGTGGGGATAAAAATTATACTAAAGAGATTATTGTCAAGAGTTTACCCAAATATTCTATTGGCCAATAATTGTACCTTCTAGTTATTTGTAAAAATGTGATCTCAGTGCTGAATCAACTATTTATAAAAATGCACTAAATCCCTGTCCTGTAAGTTGAGAAATAAAACAGAACAAGACTTTAGGATTTTTTTTTTTTGGTTCCTTACTCAATCATTGGTAATTATTGCTCTTCCACTTCTATTTATGCTTAAGGCTTTTCTTTTTTTGTTACTTAGAGAGATAGAGGTTGTAAAAGCTATCCATGACCATTCAAAAATGAATTTCCTAAACTTCAGCTTCCTTTGTAAATAAAAATTTCAGTTCAAATCTCTTTCATATTTATAAATACTGAGCCTCAAAATCCCCAAATCCCTTTTTGTATCAGATTTCTCTTTAGGGAGTCCATTAGCAAAACTTCTCCACAAGCAGACCTGCATCTGGGCTTCCAGAAAAAAATCAATGAAAGAGAAATGCAAGCAAGCCTCCCAAGTCTTACAGGAGCACAACTGAGAGATTCAGTCCGTCATTGGCACCTTCACATTATTTTTTTTAATGCATAAAAATGATTTTTTTATTGTACTATAGGGTAATGAGTATAGAATAGAGTGAGATTTCTTAAAAATTATTATAGATTTCACAATCTTTTCAATAAGTAGATGTATAAAGGACATCCTTTGAAGATGAATGTCTCCTGTGGGTTATGGATGATACTCAGAGAAAATTCTAATGTCCGGAACAACCATTACCCACCAATAGACTGGTAGTCCTTTACAGTGACTAGGGTTTTGGGTCTGTGGTTTGTTTATTTTTCTACACAAAAATGCAGTGGTTAATCTGAACTCTCTAGTGGACTCTTAGGATTCTGTGGTACAATGGCTTATTCTTCTGAAAATGCATTACATATGAATTAACTATCATTAATAATAGCATGCATTATTTTCTTTCCAATCTCTTCTTTCCCTTCCACATATTCTTGTTCTCTGTTTCCGGCTCCTTGCCTACAGTAATTTTTTTGCTTTTAAGAGCTTACTCACACATCTCTTTTTAGTTTCCTTTGTCACAACTCCAACACATCTCCTTTTACATTGGTGATTTTTGCTTAGCTCTTTTTTTCTCTTTTTTTCCCCCACTAGACCTTGTTTATTTTTGTTTTTCTCCCAGTGGTCTAATTTTTCTGCATGCCTGTCACATTTAATTGAGGTTTACTGCATGATTAAGATGAAGAAAGTCTTTTCTTCTCATGCTCAAAAAAAGAAACTGCCACTCTATAGTTTTATCATAGATTACAGATTCTCTTGCATAGGCTCCTCTGTTCTTTTTTATTTTTTCTTTTATAAACCCAAGCAAAGAACTGCTTTGTATTCTCTATAGAATGTAGTAGGAATATGTAGGTTCAAAACTTGTTCTGAAATCTCATTTTATTTTCTTAAACATTATGGAGGATCCTTATCACTAGTTTTACCCTTTTCTCATTCTCACTGTTTTACTACTTCTGGATTTTTGAGGTAGAATTCACTCTTCCTGTCAAAAGGACTGTTGGTAGCCCTGACTTTACCAGTCAGAGCTCAAAACATGTTTTAAGAGAAATGTTAGATTTAGATTATCATTCTGGGGGACTTTTTTGTAGAATGAAAGCCTGAATGGCTCTCATTGAAAGGAAATTCTGGAATAACCATGCTGTGCTTTGCATAGGGGACATCTTTCTTCTTTGGGACACTCTCTGAATGTGGATTTGACTATGAGGGGAATGCCATACACTTGTTTTGAGATCTTATTCATGACCATTCTGAAATGAGTATGTTGTGTGTTGGGGGCTGGAGCAGTAGGGATCTGATGTATTCTACAATGTAGAGAATCTCAGGCTCTCCATTGAGTCATTTCCTTATTTTTGTTAGCTGAGTTAGACCCAGCTACAGAATGGAGAGCTATTTTTATGCATTTGCTCACAACTAAGAACTCTTAACACAAGATTAAAGTGACACAACCTACCAGTTTGAAAAGGAGAAAAAGATGCCATACTATATTTCATTTAATTAGGTTGACAGTTTGTTTCATATTTTGAGATTATTTTTACCTTCTAAAGCTTTCAGAGATAGGTCAAGAATAATGTGGGGGTGTAAGAGTGCATGGAGATAAGGACAGTCTTCTATCATTTTCCCTCCTGTGGCTTCCTTGGATATTTTCCCTCATGCTTGACATTTTCATGGTGGAATGGATTGAACCTCTTTAGACACAAATACTACATAATAAAATGTGACTCAGCTCTCCACTCCATTGTAAAAGTCATCTAGGCAGTAACTCAAGTGTGTGGCTGACTCAGTAATTGCCCAAAATCATCTTTATTGAAATTATCCTGCAATCTAGAAATTAGAGATGAAACAACCCATGAAGTCATCCTGACCCAGTTGTTCTGGCAAGGCTAAGAGTGTTTTCTGGAGCAATTTTTCTGTTACTTTTTCAATTTCATTTTATCATCATCAGTCATGCACCAACTTTGATGACTAATTTGGCAAATTTATGCCAAATAGCTGCAAAATGACAAGACATATCACTAAGAAGCATAGCACATCTCCTGAGATGAAGTAACATTTATTTTTTAGAGGAATAACAGATTGCAGGCCTGTCCATAAGACTCAGGAAAATGTAGAGGAAGTTTAAGGAAGCTATCAATGATGTTGTGACACTGACTCATCTTGTCACGGTCTAGACAGTGGAATAACCATGTTTATTGGGGGCTGGTCTTTGTCCAGGTCTGAGGCTTGGGCAGTGGTGAAAAATGTTCAGTCTGCAGGAGAGCATTACCTACCGGGTCACCTTCTCAATGTTGAATATGAGCAGACTGGGAGCAGACAAGAAGGGCACTGATTAAGTGGGCTAGGCAGCGTAGAGTGCAGTGTGCTCACATGGATATGGGTTTCAAAATGACAGCCTGGTATTGACTCCCCATCCTCTACAAAATGGTCTCCAAAATCCCTTAGCAAAAGTGTGGCCATCCCTCAAATTAATGAAAATGGAACTACCATATGACCCAGCAATTGTTTTCTTGGGAATCTACCTTAAGGAGACCTCAATGCTTATACAAAGGGACACCTGAGTTCCCATGTTTATTGCAGAACTATTTATAATTGCAAGGACATGGAAGCAACCTAAATGCCCCAAAACAGATAACTGACTGAAAAAGATGTGGTATATATACACAATGGAATATTACTTATTAATTAAAAATGACAAATTGGATGATTTTATGATAACATGGATGGACTTAGAAGAATCATATTAACAGAAACAAGTCAAAAAGAAAAAGACAGAAACCAAATGGTTTCACTATTATATGAGACATGGGAAAGATAAACAAAAAGCCATGAAGAAAAGTCAAAACAAGCCAACAACCAAATTAAAGTACACAACTCAGGATGGGGGTGGGGGCTGGGACAGGGTGGGAACAGTCGGGGGGGGTGAACCCCAGAGATCACAAAGATGTAAAATTTATATATAAATAAATTATTTAATATTAAAAAAAAGTGTGGCCATCAAGGGTGCACTTGACCTCAATACTTGTTTCCTTCCTCATTCCTTCCTCATTCTCATCCCACTCTCTGGGATAGCCTTGTCTATCTGGAGTATTTGGATAGTCTTTTAAAATTCTGTTTAGCTCTCCTTGTCTTCAGGAGGATCTCACAGGCCCCAGAGATAGAGTCTATAGCTCCCTCTCTACTGAGTACATATTTCTTTTATTTTACTTATCAAAGGCAGTACAGTTTGTTTAATATATCTTCTCCTAATGAACAATGAACTTCCTACGAATAAGCCTTGCCTTTATTTGTTTGAGCTTCCTGTGACTACCACAGAATCTGGCATATGGTAAAATTTCATTGAAAGCATGTACATTAAATAAATGAATGAACGAATGAATGAAAGAAGAGACACATCTTTGGTGTTATGAATTGAGGAGGCAGAGCATCCAGAGATGCTACAGTGTGTTTCTATATAGTGGGGGTGTTTAATTAATGGTTGTTAAAAGAAAATGACTTGAACCAAGTCACTTTCCTGATTTTTAAGCAACCATTGATTCAGTATGATGGGAAATTTGAAATTACCTAGTTCAATATGCCACTTTAAGAAAAAAGTCCTTTCTAAGTCATTATTGACAGTTGAGAGGCTGATTTGCATTTAAAATACCCAAGGGGTGGTAACTTTCCAGGAACCCTATTCTAGTCTCAGATGGCAATGTTTGTCCTTTATGAGGAGGCATAATTTACTTCTCTGGAGTCTTCATTTGAGAAAGTTTTCAGTAAGAATGAGCAGTTATGGTTATTTGTCTTATTCTTCTTCATGAAAAACAACTAAAACGGTTGTCAAGGTTTCCAACTGTTCTTAAGGTTTATTATTTCCTGATTTCTTAAACACAAGACTTGACCCCTCTCCTCCTACCAGTCAGTTGGCTCCCCAGAAAACAGTTCAGTGACCATGCTTCTGCTTGTCCATCTCTTCCATGTTTCCTGGCTCAATTCATTCCAGGGATTGGCCCCTTTCATTCCTCTGCTCCGTGCTTGTCAGAGACAAATGCTTGGAGCAGAAGGTTAAAACTGGAATTGGTTGATGTAGGTGAAAGCTACATCCAGGCATGTATAAAAGAATCAAATCCACTGTAGCTTTCATTTGCCAAAGCAAAGTTCGAGTGTGGAAAGTGATGTGAAATCAGTCAGCAGATAAAAACACTACAAGCTCATATTTAGAAAGAATTTGATATAGGAAATAGAAAGTATGAAAGACAGGTTTATTTCTGTATTATTTCTTCACACATTGCTGTTACTCTTAACAAAATAACAAAATAATCTTCATTTCTAGGAGCAAAGCCATGTCCACTTCCAGTAAATAAATTGAATTATAAGAGAACAAGAGACTTGTGGATGGTTAAAAATAAACCATGGATTTTTGTCTGCAAATTCTTCATGGATGGTCTCAGGGAAAAACAGAGCAGAAGAATCTGATTCTCCTTTCTTGACGCAAGTAATACAAGAATGCAATCAACCAGAAAGTAGAAAACCCTTCTTAAATTAAGTTACCAACAGTTATGGAATACTTTCTGGATGAAAGTCACACATGCTCAGTATTATGTTCTGAGCACATATAAAGTTTATCCCAATCAAGTAACCTGTCATTCGTATGATATAGTTTTCAAATGATTTTCTTAATATCCATGATGAATTTGCATTGAGTGATTTCTAATCTCTTACCACCCTACTTTTGATGATATATACTTGCATAATGGCTAGCCAAGGAGAAGGTTGTTATAACTTCTGCTTAGCAGCTGAGATGTGGCTTGCCAGCTGAAGTGAAGAAGTTGTAATAACAAGATGTGCTGAATTTGGGATGGGGCCATGAACTTAGGGAAGACAATTCCCCCTCCAGGTAAGTCAGCCCAGGTGAAATGAAATTTAATAGGGCTCTACTTAGCAGACACAAAGCTAGATTTACCAATGACTCCTCTCCTAGTCTTCCCCAGGTTCTATACTCCTGATAAAATTCAAGAACATGAATTTTATCCATGGGAACAAGGGGACAACCAGTTGCAGCAGACATTGCAAGTTTCCATTTCTGCTCTTCCCTTTTACTTATAGGACCCTAATATTATGCAGGTAACTCTCTGCCCCCATTTTTAAGCAACACTTAATCCCAGAAGATGAATTGTGATTAGCCCAAACTAATCATGGTAGTCTCTGCTGTTGGTGATTGAAGGTGTGCATTTGAAGACATTCTGGTCCATTAGTAAAGAGAAGTCAAAGCTGGTTTCTTTTTGAAGAGTATTGTAAAGAGAGACCCAATGGAGAGACCAAATTATTGACATATCACATCTGGATGTGATGCCTGCAACTGCAGAGATTATTGTATAGCAAGAGTGGAGTTAACCTGAAGCCTCAGATATTGAAGATGACTAAAGAGAGAGAGGGCAGCACCTAAGGCTTGCTGTCCTGCTGACGTAACCAACCTACTTGTTAAGGGTGTGTTGTTTCTCCAAAATCCAGGTGCTGAAGTTTTAACTACCAGTACCGCAAGTATAACTGGATCTTCATGGCGTAAAGTAAAATGAAGTTTTATGGATCCACCCTAATCCTATCTAACTAGTATCCCCCCTCAAAAGAGATTAGGACAGTCAGACATAGTGGTGCACACCTGTAATCCCAGCTACCTGGAAGGGTGAAGCTAAGGATCACTTGAGTTTGTGGGTTCGAGACAACTCTGGGCAACATAGCAAGACTTAGTTTCTATAAAAACAAGAGAGAGAGAGAGATTAGGACAGACTGATGCATATGCAAATAAAAGGTGGCCATTTCAAGACAAAAAGAACTCAGGAGCAAGCAAACCTCTTGATGTGAGACTTTCAACCCCCAGAACTATGAGAAATCAACTGTCGTTTAAGTCCCTCCCATCTGTTGTATTTTGTTTTGGCAGCCCTTGCTGCCAAACAAATATGTTGTCCTACTGTGGCCTTCTTGACAAATAAGACCATTCAATTTGTTTGTTTCCTTGAGTCAGTTGTGTTGTGCTTTCTGTTTAAATAGTATTGCCAAAAAGATAATGTGCCATTATTTTTAATTACAAGTGTAAGTAAGTCTGAGACAGGAAATGTATCTAGAGCATCTCACAATGAAAGCCAGAACATCACAGAACATCATCCAAAGTGATACTGCCATACATCCAAGTAGCCCCCCAGCAACCCAGGAATCTTTTTACTCTTTTTTTTCTCTGACATTCTCTGGTACTCTCATCCTGTGTTCTCTCTCCCCAAGGATGAGGATACCCTTTTAGCCCCTATTGCTGGGCCTTAGTGTGTTTACTCACACATGTGCACACACATTGGGCTCAGGCACACAATCATGGGGAGGATATAATACCACAGGTGCTGTCTGTAAGGCCTAATGGCGGAAGGGTAAAAACCCTGAAAAACTCATTTATCCTACAAGGAGTCATGGTTTTTGGCTTTTCCCCCCAAATGCCAGGTTAAGGTTTTGGCCTCTGCTCCCCCAGTCTCCTTGTAGCTGTACCTGATGATGAAATCTTAAGAGGATATGGTCTATGGGCAAAGGACATAGCTGACTCATGGGTGCCATTATACAGATGACTATGTCCTCAGTTAACCCAATTAACTAACAGCAGATGAAAACCATATTTTGACCAGCTTCAGGGAATGAGGATTTATGAATTTATATGTAGTAGTTAGAGGAGGGTGGCATGAGGTCTACTTCTTTTGATGAGTTTTCCCTTACTAATTTAGGTTATTCCAAGTTCTGACTTTAAAGCAGGAAGATGGACAACCACTGGATAAAGAAAGAGCAACTGGTAATATATAAGTAGCACACACATATGATCAAAAAGTATAAATTTGGCTCTGAGCTATGCAATACAAAATTTCCTCTGAAGACTGAATGCCAAGTTATATTTGCTGAACCCAGGACATTTTTCTAGAAAATAATGGTCAGATTTACCATATCCGTATTATTTCAAGCTTTCAATGCTTAGCTTCAAATAGGTCCCTTTTGACCTTCCCACCTCCAGAAACTTTTCTTCTAACCTCTTGTGCTCACTGATGAGTTTTCTGAGGATCAGCTTTTCCTACCTCCTGCTATTCATCTCTAAAACTACTCAAGTCATCTTTCAGTCATCTGTTCAGCATGTCTTCCTTCTCTGAGAACAACTACATCCTAAAGAAAGGCCCCAGAATGCACTTATTGTATTAGGAATAGAAAATCAGACTCTCTTTCATCAAGATTTGGAACTGAAAGTCCACGATGCTGATTGCCTTTGCTGGTTACTTGAAGAGAAAGTAAATGTGTGGTTGTGGTGTGAATTTTCTTATACCATATTCATGAAACACAGAAAGTGCTATTGTACAGAGACAGAAAGATGTAAAAAAAAAAAAAACAAAAGCTTCTGTATAGAGTAGCTGAGATGAGAAAGCACATGAGGTTGAGTGTGATGAAGGTGGAAATGAGGGTTCAAGACTAAAAAACTTGCTGTACTAGTTCCTGCCAAATTTTAATTCCTGGATCCAGACCCAGCTACCCTTGAATTCCTGCACAGCTATTTGTTTTGAAGCTATCACCCTTTCTTTGGTATATACTTGAATTTTCAAGTATTTGTATCTGAAACCAATTTGGTCAAGGTCAAGGTAAAGTTCATTTTGAAAAAAAGAAAGCCTATCTCTCACCCCAGAACTTTGCTCCTGGATTCATTAAATTCCTTTAGATTCCAGTCAACACAAGACCCATGTCCTAGCCTTTCTTTTCTCACCTGAGAATTAACAGGTGCTGCCTGCTGCCTCTGCTGCCTCTTGTCTGGGAGGCATCTTTCACTTACGATGTCTCTCTACTTGTGAAATATGCAAGAAACATTCCAAGGCATGTGTTCTCAGGATACCTACCATGAGGATGCACTGGACACAGCCCTGCCTTCCCTACTGCTGAGAAGAGTCCATTTTTCCTTAAAAGGGCAGATCTATGTTCAGTTTTTACTCTGTCCTCCTTTGGGGTCACAACATACCTACTGGTTGTAAACTGTTACCTTGAGGAGGTAATGTTTGTGCTTTTAATTTTGTAAACTTGGGATCCTGGAAGAGTAAAGCATTATCCCCGCAGTTATACCAAATTTGGTTCGGTGTTCCTAGACTTTAAAATCCTTTAATTGAAGGATTTCAGCTGCCAGTGCAGCTAATTGAATTTGTATGATTCATTGTCCAAATCCAAGTCACAATTCTGTGATGAAATAAGAAACTAATTTCCCCCCAAGACACAGATACCACAGATATGACTGAAAGGTTCACCACAAGGTCAGATCCAATCTGGTCACATGTTGATCAACTCATTCTAGAACTGCAGAGCAGGAAATTTTAGGTTCAAAAAGGTATTGGCACAGTGTCTAATGTATAACATCTCTTTGACAGATTTTTGTCAATCGATTAATCCAGTCTTAACACCAGACACCATCTTTTATGGCTCTCATTCCTTTAGATACATGTTAATGGACCCAAGTTTGCAAAGAAATTGTAATTATAGAAAGATGTCAATGATTGGAAAAATAGAGTATACTCTCCTTCTTGAATACATAACTTGAGGAGCCTAGCACAAGATGAACATGTAGAATCACTTCAAAAATGTTTTAAGAATTTCAACATGGTGATTATAGAAAAATGTATCCAGCATGAACCTACTTCTAAGAACAGATCTTGTTAGGCTAATCCCAATTCCTCATCTGATTGATTTGCCTGAGTGCCTACAATTTACCAGGCACTGTGCCTATCTTTGTCATGTGTATGATCTTTAATCATGCCACAGGTACCATAGGAGTCTCTAGGAGATTTCTTAACTTGTTCAAGATCAATTACAAGACTGCTTATAGTACAAAATTTTTCCCCACTAGAGTGAATGGACATCAGTTCTGAGCAGCATATTTTTAAAAAATTGATTGTATATATATTTTTTCTTACATTGTTGTATACACTGAAGTTCTCCCACCACCATGTTACCCAACAACCATCATCCTGATATCTCTTGTCTGAACAGTGTATTTTCATGTGCACTAACTGGCACAATTTTTCCTCATTGACTATGTCTATAATGACCATTAATCTGAAACAAGAAGTTACAATGTATTTGGTAATATTCTAGCTGCTTAACATGAATTCACTCATTTAACACTTTGTGCATGTATGCTCTTTGCTCAGGATTTGGCCTAAATCAGAAGATACAACTCAAAGGATTAACTGGGGGTTTTTAATGAAAAGACCACTTTCAGAAGTACAGATGGGATTAAGAGGATCTTCAAGAAATATGGATACATCTGAAACTAAAAAGAACAGTAAAAGCTGGCATTCCAGGCATGAAGACTAAGGGAAAAAAAAAAAGAAATGGGATAACATCTTATCATGGCAGGCAGGCTACTTATTAGGTGTTGACCACAGCCAAGAAAGACAGTTATGTCAATCTTGGTACAAATAGTGTATAAAGGACTAATGCTTTAAATGCCTTACCTGCTTCCCTCATATCTCCTACTTGAAGCTTCCCTGTGATCTTACTTACCTAAGCAAATTCAGGGACAGAAGTCTCTGAAGTTCAACCACTTGGGATGTAGATGAAGATATGGGTGAATGAATAAATGAATGACCTGTTAAGGACAGAGACTGATACTGGATTCTCCATTCTGCACTATCCCTCAATGAGTCAACTCATTACTTGGTGGAAGGATTGGTTACATTGAACTTTTCCATTTGGAAGGAGACAAAGACTCATACTTTCCAGAGGTTAAATTTCTGGGACTGGGTTTACTTCCTCTCCCATCATGCTTCTGCCAGCATCTCTATGCAAGAACTCACAGAGTACCTGGTTACCAACATGGTAACACAAATAACATCACTACAGGCCAAAGGAGGAACTTTATGGTAAAGAAATAAAGACAACAGTCATAGAACTACAAGATCTACTGATTCTACCACACTATATACATAATCTGGGAACGTTGGTTTGGCGGAATTCTAGAATGATCTCATGAAAGTTTAGTTGAGATGCCAGCTGGGAATGATTCATCATAATTTGGACACTAGTGTACAGAATGATGTCTTCCATCAGGTCATGGTGCTTGAGTCCCTGGTGGGTAGAATATATACACAGATGTAGGAAATAAAGTAGGAAGTGGCCCTCTCACCATCATTCCTAGTGACCCAGTTGGGGCATTTGCACTTCCTGTTTCTGCAGCTTTGTTTTCTGTTAAAGATTCAGGCTCTTGAAGCCGAATAGGGGTAATGGGTGGGGAGAATGACAGAGTCAGAATTTTCCTCTATCTAAAGTTGTGTCTGTTTCCTGACATCATTTTAGGCTCCTGGGTCAACAGTCCAGCAAGTCAAAGAAAGGAGCTTCTCTTCTGGCAGGAATAATTGACCCTGGTCATGTCAATGGTATAGGCTTAATTTTGAAACCCAGGGAATACCCTGGATCCTTCTCACTCCTTCTAGATTTGAATGTGCAATTGCAGCAATGTAGCCTGATGAGGAAATGGAAACTAGGAATTTAGAAGGATGGAGGTCTAGTTTGTACCAGTGGACACATGGTCTAGATCAGCATAAGGAATAGTTGAAGGTCAGGAGACTCTAGAGTAGGGGAAAAGGAGCCTGATAAAGAATGACAGAATTAGAACTCAATACTAACTGTGGCAGAAGCACTAGAGCTTGCCTCACTGATATGTTAGCTATACATCTTTTTATCCTCTTGGAGATTGTGACTTTGAAAACTCATGCATGAGGTGAGAGATGTGACTGTAGCAGATACTTCCACTCACATTCTCCTGGCTGACACCGGTCCCACTCAGACAATCAGGGTTTCTATGGCCTCAGCAGCAACTTGACTTGCCAACGGACAGACCAGAATCCCGGGGGACAGCTATCAACTAATGCAGAGTAGGAATTGGCAGAATATACCAAGTGCCCTTGCCCTGAGAAAGCCTGGAATATAAGGCTGCATACCCTGGATAGCGAGATCCTGTGTACATACTGTACTGTCTGCATTCCCTTTCCTACATCATTTCCACAGTTCCTGCTCACTGCTTCCTGGTATCTGTCTAATAAGCCACTTGCACCCAAACTCTCATCAGAGTGAACCCAAACTTGAGGATGGCCCAGCCAAACAGTTTGATTATCAGAGTCCATGCCTTTAATTAACACATGTAATTAAAGAAAGAGCCCCAAAATAGGAAAAGTGCTAATGAAGAGTAAAAGGTTTCAAATAGCTTCAAAGTCAGTCTCAGAATAAAATCATTCCAACTTTACAAGCTCTTCTGGCCAAGTGTTAAATTTTTAGAGTTGTACTTCATTTAATATCACTCTCCATGGCGGAGTTTTTGACCACTCATCTGAATGTCTCATTTCATTCCAGTAAGATATGACTCCATCCATCTGATTTTTTTCACATTTGCAAAAAATTGTGTCTGTATGATACTTGAAAAAGAACCTCCTACCCCTAAAATAATGTCAAGCATTGAAACAATACTGTTTAATTTTTTAATTGTTTCTATCAACCAAGTCCCAGACAAAGAGCGAAGACTTATTGCACCATATTCAAAGCTTCCTTAGGATGATTGTGATCTACCCACATCCTCAGAAGAAGGAAGCAGAAAAGATCACCCATGTCCATGTAATTGACTTGGGGGACTGTCAATTACCTTTTGGTCCAACTTCCTCTGAAGCCTTGCAGTCTAATCTGGAGTCTAAATTGAGGTAACAAATACCACTCTGAACAGATAATGATCTTGGTAGGACTTGGTACTTTTCTTTGTGAAGGAGTCAGTTGCCTATGAGGTGGGAATCTGATCTGTGTGACTAGAGTCTGGGGGTCTAGCTGGACTGACTTGTGGAGGAAGCCTGATATAGTGTAGCAACCCGAGGCTGCAATCATGGGTCTTTCTCTGGGTTACTACTCGGTTTTTCCATAAACTGCTTTGGTGGTAACTTGTAGAGCCCAACTCTGGGATTAAGTTGCCTCTATGCCTGGTTTGAGTTCCAGCTCCACCATTTACTTGATATTACTTAACCTCTTTGTGTTTCAGTGCCATTGACTGTAAAGACGAGACAATAACTTTATGAGCCAGGGTCTCAGCATGAGATAGAGATTCTTAAACTGAGAAGAGTTCAGTAGGGACTATTTGCCAAAGTGGGTAGGATTATCAGAAATCAAGAAAAGGCAGCAACCCCCCCACCCCTCAGAGTTGGTAACCTAGGCCATACTGCGTAAGGCCACCAGCATATAGAGTGACTCAGATCTACCTGAAGTAGGGGGCTGTGTGACTAGAGCCAGTGGTTGTTGTGGGGAGCTCTACCCCAACCATTTCACCACCCTGGTGTTATTATTGCTATTCCTAGATGTTGGTGTTCCTGCTGGAACCCCCATTGGCTGAACCTAACTGGAATCTGGAGGTCAAGGGAGCTGGACTGAGGCCATCCACAAAAACTAGCCTCGTGGGTAGAGAGAGGAATGCAAAAAGGCGGAGAATAAATCTGGAGGGAAAAACAGAGACTATGCATCTCAATTAATAGTAGCTATCGCTTGGACTTGTGAGGACTAGCTAAGTTACTAAAAAGAAATTCCTAGAGCAATGCAGCCAGATGGTAAGCACTATTTAAGAGCTAAGCCTCTTATTACACCCCTCATCTCTCTGTGTGATGTGTTGCAGACAGACAGACTGCAGGATTTGGTTGAGCCACTTCTTTCTGTGTCCAGCATCAGCCTTGCCCCCATGGCCTGGACAATCTCTCTGCCAAGGCCAGATGTCTGCTTCTCATTCCTAGGGCATTGCTCTTGCATGACAATGTTGATCTCTAAGACTGGGCCCTGTTTTATCTCTGAGGAAGGAGCTTTTGAATTGGGAGCAGGGTATGAGTCTCTGGTATGCTGGTTGCTTTGGACAGACTTCCCTTCTCACCTTATAAAGTAAACCTCCTCCAGACAGCTAAACACAAGTTGACCATGTCTGGGTTGAACAGAAAGTCAGCCTACACTTGCTCCTTCTCTCCCTAGCAGTTAGGAATCTAGTGCTAAGGGTCCCCTATAGTGAGTCCCATTCATTTCAGGACCTACTTCTTCCACCTATCTCTTTCAAGAGTTCAACTGTAAGAGAAATTGTTACATCTGTTGGGCATCTAGTTATGCACCAAATGGAAACGTTATATATTTTATAATATCTAATATTTAAAGAAATTTCCAAGTATTAGTATGCCCATTATATGGAAGCTGAGTTCAAAGGTTTTGCCTACAGGAAAGAGGTTGCAGAGTCAAGTTTTGTCTGACACCAAGATCTCTCCACCAACTTTATCCATGCCTTCTCATCTGTTTTTTTCAGTCAGAAATACATGTCAGCAGGGCGAATGGACTCTTGAAAAACCCATATTACTGGGGGAAGATCAGATTCACAGAAATGCAGCAGTTAGAAAATGGTTCATAAGTGTGTTGAGTCAGGTGCTAAACTGAACTGTACAAGTCCGACATCTTGCGGGGCGGGGGGGAAGGCATTTTGAGAAAGGGAAAAAGTTGAGGAAGAAACAAAATCCCTGAGTGGGGCGTCAGGAGAAACTGGCTCTGAGGGAAAGTGTCTCTGCAGCGAGGTGGGGAATGTGCTCAGAGCGAGACCATCAATGGGGAGAAAGGAAGGGTCCAACCAGAAGGAGAGAAAATTGATCTCACTAGTGGGATGACAGGAAGGAGCAAATAAAGAGGGAAACTGATGATGTCTTTGAAAGTTCGGAGAGGGAACTTAGATACTACTTAAAAGCAGAAGGAACTCAAGGTAGTTGTGGAGAATCAACGGCATAAGAGTATTGGGAGAGTAGATTTCAGGAGTAAAGGAAGGCACTGAGGGAGAGAGATAAGAGAGGAAGTTGACACTACTCTGCAAAAGGAGAAGTGGCCAGCACTAGTGAGTCAATGGAGAGACACTAGGATGACTCCATTGGTCTCTGCAAGTTCAGTTGAGATGGGGAGCAAGAAGGAGAAGAGTCATCCATTGATGAGTCCATTCTGTTTAAGCAACAAGAATGGAGGCACCCCCCACAGGAAATGAAAGCTTCTTCTCTGATTGAGGAAGCAAAATTTTCTTTGCTTTTTGTGGGATAGTGGAAAGACATAGTTTTCCAAACATCTCTCTTCTGACAGTTTAGAGAAGGCATAATGTAATGTCTCTCCACTCAGATATCCCCTTTCCCTGTCCTGAACTGTTTGTGACTTTGGGGTTGCTGAACTCAGGAGTCTGGAGATGGGCAGAAGGAGTTCTCCCCTTTCTTTCTGATTTGGAGGAAATATGTCAAAATGTTCTTTTCAACCCAAAGAGAAATCTAGACGAGTCCAGTTTGTTGTCTTTTTTAATCTTGTGGGATTTAAAACACATCCTTAATAATCAACTGGTTCAATACTATCACTCATTTGCAAAATGCCCTCTCTCCTTTAACCCTGACAGTTTTTATACATGGATGCTCCTAGCCTAGGTTCATGAAATACACCCTTTAAGCTTTGTTATGATCCCTAAAGAATTGTTTCCAAAGCACTGCTGCTGCCAGTAAAATGTGAATTCCATAATCTTTCACAATGGTCTTGCTTATAACATATTTTATGAATTTATGTGCTTCCCTGAAACATTATTAGTTTGATTAATTCAACTAAAATAATAAAAGTTTTTCGTCTCTAATCAGAGGTGCACTTTTTGTTTCATTTTGGGGAAACCACATACAAATTATAACATGTACTTAATCTAAAGGTGACTCTCCTTCCTACCTTTCCCTCTCCTCCTCATTTATCCAGTTTTGGATGAAAAAAAAATATATATGCGTTCTTATTGACCTTTATTTTTAATATTATTTATTTTGTTCTTTAGATCACAATCTCTGTAAGTGTTTTTTTTTTTTTTGGGGGGGGGGCTACCCTCCCTCCTTCCTCCCTCTGGTGCCCCTTCCATTCTCTCCAATCCCACTCTTTGTTGTTTACTAGTTGTGCTAAGTTCGTTAATCTCTTTCTTTCCTGTGGCAGTTTCCTTTTACTGGGTGGAGGCTGTGTTGTTGGAACCAGGCAAGCCTTGCTGGTAGCTTTTCAGTCTTAAGTTTGCGTTGGGTGGCCAGTCTGTATTCATTTGTGATCTGTCCATGTTTCTTGCTGCAGGCTGTCTTCTCCAACCCCATCTCCGCTGCTTTGCTGCTTTACCTTATGGCTCTGGTGTCAGATTTAGGGGGTCTCGCCTCCCAGCCAGTGTCGGTGAAGAAGTTTCTCTGTGGATACAGGCGTCTGTGAATGGCCTTTGAAGATCACCTCCTCTGCCTCAGTTTGCAGTTTTGATGTGGGGTCGATTACCCCATCTTTGATCTTTCTCTCCTCTCCTGTAGTGTGGGGAGGGGGCCTTGCTTTCCTAGAAGGCATCTCCAAAATGAGGTCCCAAGTCTTCCTGGCCTGGTGAGCACATAAGTGTGCATAGTGACATTGTATCTTTACAGTTGTTTTTCTTGTGTCACATGCACTGGTTTTCTCGGTTGTCCATCTGCTGTGTCCAGCTCAGGCTTGTGGGCTGGATTTTTGCATATCCCTCACCCATTCTATGATGGGGTTTGTGTTGCACATGTTCTTGTTCCTCTTGAAGTTTAGCTGGAGTGAGAGCGAAATGGAAGGCTCCCCCCCCCACCTGCCCGCCTGCGCACATGGGGGTACCTCCCTGTGCAGGGTTGGGCCCTGATGGCTGAGCCTGTGCCCTTCCATGCTCCCCTTGAGCTAGGAGCAGAGGGCAACATGGCTTCGCCTATCCGTGCTGCAGATGGCTGCCCTGTGCAGCAGTCATTCGCTGGTGGGCAGGGCCACCATAACGCCCACCCTATCCCCCCTCCAGGGATTACCCAGAAACATTCACCCTTTTTGCTCCCCACTGGCAAGGGAGTTCAGGCAGCTAGGGACCCAGGCACGCAGGCAGCCCTTTGGTGGCTGCCTGCTGGTGGGCGGATTCTTATTGACATTTTAAATGTTTTTATTTCATGTAGGTTAAGGGAAATTGTTCTCTGCCTTAAAAAGAAACAACATACTTAAGTCTACAGTTTGTCATGTGTGATGTTTCTTCCAAAGAATGTGTGTGTGTGTATGTGTGTGTGTGTTGGGGATGGGTGAGTGGGAGTGGGACAGGAAGAGGAGGGAGGACTTAAAGTTTTCCCAGAACCCCATGATAGTGGGTGTGTGGCGTCAGTCCTTGAAGAGATAACAAGCGCTCACTTTAAAATGATGGTTCCCATCTAGCTTCTATCAGACTTTGGAAGAGGCTTTACAAGACCAGACATAAAAAGGCATTTCCTGATTAGCTGTCAAGAATACTATGTGTCTAGAGACATGAATCACATCCCTGTTTGTACATTCCATTTCACAACAGGAATATGATATGAACCCACCCAGATCTTACCAGCTTCTAACCATCCACTCTCTGTGGCATGTTGGTCTGATTGCTATACTTATCTGGGCTGAGAGGGAGTCCTGCTCCTCATCTTGCAAGGATTTAGTGTCTGGCTGTTTTGATGGCATCAACGACATTGTCAAGAATCTCAACTCCATGGTGAAAGAGGAAATAAAATTGAGGGTCATGATATGTCCCCATGTACAAGTATTTTTGAAAGACAGCCTAATCGTTTGACTCAAAGACCAGGCCCAGTGTTATATAATCTATCTGTCAGCTTTAACCATCTGTACACTCTTCTCACTCCCTTTGCAACCAGATGCTGCCATTTGTCTTTCTTACTGTGCATGATGGCAGTAGAGGAGCTTCCAGTTTCAGCAGGAAGTGAATAAAAGCTCTAGTGGATTTGAAGGACAAAGCTGTTTCTTTATTATATCTTTGGGTGCTTCTTTTTATCACTGGATAAAAAGACTTGGTAAGACTTGGAGGCTGGAGAAAAGGGATGTGACTTAGAAAAAGGAGTCTAAGGATCCTTGTTTCTCTTTTAGGATAGCTTAAAACAGAGGGATCAAAAATGTCCTTATGGTTCCGCTGGGCAAAAGGACATTGCTCCAGGAAAGAAAAGGAAGAATCCAATGGGCTAAAACTTGACCAATAACTGGCAGTGAAAGAAGTGATGGGATGACCAGAGTGGGGGGCATGGGGAAGGGGAAAGGAGAGGAACAACCAAAAAGCAAGAAAAAAAGAAATGTAAACAAATCTTATATATATATAAAATGCTATGACATACTTATGACATACTTAGCAGAGCTGACCCCTGATAACCTCTGAGGCCAAGCCAGATTAAAAAGTATTTATCTGGAATGGCTCATCTCAGTACTTTGAATGGTAGCTCAAGGTGTCATTCATAGATTTTTGGGTGTCTGCTGTCAGTAGGTCTGCAAAATCAACCATAATACAATGATTTTATTTGTAGTATTTATTAAGTGGTGCAAAAGTAAAAGTGAATTCAAGTACTGACACTATAACATGTGTGAAGTATACCATGCATGAAAGCATTGGCTTTATGCCTTAATTCAGTGTGATATTAAAACTATTTTTATGTCACTACACCCACAGTTTTTTTTAAAGTAGTTAATTTCATGTAAGAACACCTTTTCAATATTCTGTGTGATGAAATGGCAAGTACATAGAGCCAACCACAAGGAAAGTCACATGTGCACTTATTTGAGTCAGAAGCTGAACTAGTGGCATTTTCCATGAAACATAATTTTTACTTGACAGAATGAGTGACACAAACTGTTCAGATTAGAGTATTTGGTAGCCATTTTTTAAAAACATAAAAGTGATTCTGTCAATTCAAGGATGATAACTAATAGCATGTGTTGCTAGTGATAAAATTTAGGTTTTAAGTAAAAAATAAAACTTTTTTTGAGAACTTGTGTTTGTACCATAAACTTGCAAGCTTTCCACTGCTTGCTTCTCTGATGAGTTCAGTGGTGATATGAACAAATGTGATTCATAAAATATTTTATAATAAGTTGTGTCAATGCCGTAAAATATCTTCCAAACGATCAATGCATGGAATTTCAAAATCATTCATGAGAAAAAGATCAAGTCAAGTTTAAGATAAACAAATAGATTTTTTAAAACAAGTAAATTTTAATATAACTGATGTGAAATGTTCATGATATTATTTCAGATTCCATATTACAAATAATCTTTAATAAAGTTCTACTTGTCAAGGACTTTAATAAAGTACTACTTGTGTATGAACAAAGAACATAAACAATTTTTTGAAAAGGCTATTGAAATACCCTTGCCTTTCCCAATTACACATCTGCACGGGGTTGCATTTTCTTCATATGCTTTAACCAAAACAACATATTATAACAGATTGAATGCAGAAGCACTTATAGGAATCCAGATGTCTTCCATTAACTCAGAGTTTAAAGAAATTTGCAAAAATGCAAAACTATGCTAGTCTTGCCATTAAAATTCCCTTGATTTGGAAAATATAGTTACTTTTTTTTAATAAAAATACATGTGTATAACATCATGGAAATGTTTTTTAAAGATTATATACATTTACAAATGCAGTATAATTTCAAATCCAGTAAATATAGCTGCATATATACCACACAAACAAAAGCTCTTTAAGGTTGTCAATAATGATTAGAGTATGGGGAAGTCACAAAACCCAGTAGCTAGAGCAGCTAGGGAGCAAGGAAGGGGCAGGGTGCTGATATATGGGTACCCTGCTTAATACTTGAAAGGTTCTCTTCAGTCTTCTCGCACTACTCTTAAAAACCCAACACTAATAACTAAAGATTTCTGAAGATTTTGAAAACGTTCCATCATAAAGAGCATTTTAACTCAGGGGACAAACCTATGCATGGAATCTGATTTTAACAACACCATCATACGTGTGTGATGGGCAAGGACTGGAGGGGAACTTGAAAAATGAGAACTGGATCATTAGGATGGTGGGATTATGCACAAAAGCGTTTCCCCAGGAGATTCAAAAGTAATATTTCTCTAGGTTTTCCCCCAGATGGTTTGTAGAACCAAATTATAAATTAGCTTCATGAATTCAGGAAATTTCCCGTGCTGCTTTACATGAGAGAATTTTAAACTCTTGGTCATCTTGAGTGGGATAGCTCTGAGCACGGTATTTTTCTCCTATGTCTCTGGAAGAGTGACATAGATAGCATACAGATTCCTAGGACTGAGGGTGGAGCTGGGCCTTGGAACGTTGCTACTAGGCAGGAAGCAGTTAGCACCTGGCTTTATTTACAGTGCCCTGACCAGCTGCTCTACTTGGCCAGGAAGAGAGCTGGACCAAAGGCAGTGGAGGAGGCTACGTGGAGCCGCTGCGAGTAAAATTTTCAGGGGTGTTCAGGCTTCTGAACACACAGGACAGAACAGGAAGAACAGGTAACACTTTGAGTCACCAGGAAAATGGCTCTGTGTGACTACTGGCTGGAATACCTTCTGTGGCTGTGGTACAAACACCAGTTCCCAAGTAGATGTGACTATCTGAGCACAGAGGAGGCCCCTTGTCCTGTCTGAGTCTACCTTAGAGGAAGAAATTGCCTATTATCTTTGTTTATAAAAATGACATTTTCTTTTCAGTCCACTTATTCAAAAAATCAAGGGCTTTTTCTGAACTTATCTGTGCTCAGATCTAGGAATATAGGGGTGATCAAGGCAATAATCTTGCCATCACAGAGTTTGCCTTCTGATAAGGAGATTTAAAATCGCTAAAATAATAAAGTAAAATTTATAGTATATTGGATAATGATAAATAGCATGGCAAAAGATAAAATAGGAATGTGTGTGTGTGTGTGTGTGTGTGTGTGAGTGTGTGAATAAGGGTCTGAAGGATGCCTCACACAGAATCAGAGACCCTTCTTCTAAATGTATGAAGAATTTGAGATGGAAGTAGTCATACATTAGACAAACATGGATCTCTCTGAAGGCCAGGCCCTGTGTGGCTATATAGGTCACAGTCTATGAAGATTATTTGGTGTCTGTCCTGAGATGGGATTCCAACTCCAACACCATTTTTCTTTTTGCAGTACATGAACCTTAAAAAAAAAAAAAAAGCTTTTTTTTTTTTTTGTGGGGGGGGCTCCTTTTCTCTTTCTTGGGAGGGCTCTGCTCTCCAAGCTATCAGGCCCCAAACAGGGCCTGCTTAAAGAGTGAAATGAAACTCAAGATTCTGCTGATAACTCATATTTTCAAAACAAATAAGGCTAGTTTATGGGCTACTTAAAAATCCCCAACCACAGCATGGTCATGAGGCAGAGTCATTTCAGAGAAACTCTGTGATGCAACGTGTTCTCCTGCAGCTCAATGGATGCCCCAGAATGTCAGCAGGTCTGGAATGCTTTTTCACATTGAGCAGAGGAATGGGGGCTCCCCAAGGCTCTTAGGAAAAGTATATGTGAGCACGTACCTGAGGGTAACCAGGAACCCAAAACTATTAAGGCGTGTGCATTCAAGAAGGGATTCTACCTGCTATGCATACCATGGCAAAGGAAGTAGACTCTTAGTGTGAATGATTTTCAATAGAGAAAGAAAGGAGAAAGGATTTTGAATAATAGTTTCCCAATAAAACTCCCAAATTACTCATCCCCTCAAATGGGACTGCTGAGGCCTGAAATCTTGCCACAAATTTAAGGTAACTTTAGGACAGGGAACCACAGGAAAGGAATTAAGCAAGTTATAAAAATGGTAGAATACCCCCTTCATGGAGGTGTATCTGTAACAGGGAGTCTGGAGGTGCCCCTGCAACCATAGGAAAGCGAGTTTAAATGACTATTGAAGGACAAATATTTCTTTAATGGCTGCCTTGAGCCTGTGTTCCAACATGCTCAAACCTCAGCTGCCTATTGGTAGATGGAGAGAAAAGGCAAGCAGGTCCTAGCCTGAGCCCTGTGCCTGAGACCATGTCCCTCACAAGGACACGGTAGATCAAGCTGATTTTTATCTAGTGGATCCTTTGTGTCCTGGTGCCTGAGTGCCCAAGGACTCAGCACTCTATCTACTTGGCACTGACTTTTACATAAGTCAATCTACATCCCTGATTTTGTGAATACCTGAGGCTCTGGAAACTGAGCTTCTCACTCAATTTTTTGTAAGGTCCACCAGTCAACAGAGGAAATGCTCAAAATTTGCTAGTCAATTAGCTGATCAGTGGCCCCATCAGATAAGTGACAGCATAGTCAGTTTTACCTTTGCCTGGGACAGGAAGGTACAATAGCCCTGAGATTGGGGTGAGTGAGTTCACGTTAAGAAATTAAGCTACGAGGGGATGCAGATTCGAATATGGAGACTGGATAGAGAGAGAGGTTCAGTGGAGGAGAGATGGGAATCGGCCATCTTGTAAAGATGTGAGCCATGTGAGCTTGGCCATG
>PVHY01010126.1:0-17500 GCA_004024945.1 Uropsilus gracilis
GGGAGGGAGGGAGGGAGGCCCATTTTATATGAGAGTCCCTCATATGCTTGAAAATGGTCCTTATGTATCTCTTCTTCATGATTTGATTATAACAAGATTAGAGCACCTCACTGTGTTGAATTTTAGATTTTTCAACAACCCTGTGCTTATGCATTAGAGAGCTGACTACCATGAGATGATTGTTCTGGTGATCTTGGGCCTTATCCTTTTTACACACTTTCCACATTGATCCTTCAGAGGTTGAATTGGATTTATAGGTGATAAAAATATAAATACAGATACAAATACAGATATGTATATAAAATATAAAATACAACACACACATTCCCTTTAAAAATAATGCAGACTTTTAGCTGGGCACAGTGGCACGTGCCTGTGACAGCTTACAGAGTCACGGCTGGGTCTGGGGATCACGGTTCAAGTCCCACCTGGGACAACACAGCGAGACCTAGTCCCAAAAAATAATCTGGGCATGGTGGGCATGTACCTGTAATCCTACCTACCTGGGGAGCTGAGGCTGGGGATTGCTTGAGTCTGTGGTACCATGGGCAATGTGAGCCTGTGGTTCCACAGGCAAAAATAGCAAGACCTAGTCTCAAAAATTAATTAATTAATTAATTAATTAATTAAAAATTACGCAGACTTTTGCTACTAGAAGAGATTACTCTAAATTAAGTAAGTCAGAAAGGGAAAGACAAATCCTGAATGCTTTCACCCTGTGTGGAATATGAAGAGACAGAACAAAGAAACAGACAGAGCTAAACCAAAATGAACCCTAGAAACCTGACGTATAATTGAGATAACAAAGGTGGGAACAAACCCAATGGACCGCAGTGGAAGATTATGGGTGTTTTGATGGTGGGTGAAGGGTGATAATATATATCTGAAGAGGTATGAACCTATACCCATAAGTCATATACAATATTGTAAATGAACGTTACCTCAATAAAAAATATATATTATTAAAATAAAAGAATGAGGACTTTTAAAAGAAAATTTGGAAAAGATAGAAAGTGAAAAGAAAACACTTCTTAGACACACCATGGAAAGAAAAGCACTCTTAAGAGTTTACAATAGTTTTTAAGTATTTTTTTGTTAATAGATTTTTTAAGTGCATGAGAAAACATCATATAGTGAAATAATACTACATACACATACCCTCTTTTTTCACCAATATTAAATCATAAAAATATTTTTATTAGTAGATAACTTTTGCAAATATTTCAAATAGTCCTGTATCCATTAGAAATGTTTCCTGCTGCCATTGATCATAAGGCCTGGGAGACTTAAATAAGTAGGAGGCTATTTTTCTCACATAACAAGAAATCTGAAGTTGTTAAATTGTAGGGCTGAAAAAAGGTGGATGTGTAGCAGAACTGTACAAAATAGGCAGGACCCATTTTAGTTAAATTCTTGAGATTCTTAATGACGTTTCCCTGAATCTTACTATGTGATGTAAGACTACTAGGCTTACAATAAGGAAAACAGCAAATATTGTTCATTATTTGTTCTTTTGATAGTAATCAAACTTCCTGAATTCCTCAAGCAAATAAATTCTAATCAGCAATAAAACCTAAGGTATCCAAAGGTAGGAAGTTGTTGACATGGCTCCTCATTGATTGTTCCTCATGGCTACAACATATTTGCTGTAGCTTCTACCATCACATTTATGTACAAGGCAGAAAAATGAGGGAGAGGATGTTAAACTTCTGTCTATCCTGATTATCAGGAAAAACCCAAGCCTTTCCAGTGCCCTAAGCAGACTTTCACTTATGAATCTTTCACTAGACTCTGTCTACAATCAATGCTAGGTCAAAGAACATTTGGAAAAGAAAATATCTCATTTTTTCCATTCTGTAGTATTGTGACAAGTGAGAGAAACTTCCTGTTGGAGTGATTATATTCCACTTGATTCTTAGCTCGTTAAGTAAAAAAAAAATATGTGAATATTCAAAAGGAAACTCTCCTCTTTTTACTTTCTGGTATATGAAAATAAACAATCAACAAATAGTGGTTTTCTATCGGGAAGTTTATAGAGACTTTTTGAGGATACTTATGAGGATGTTATTGCCTTTGGTGGGCAAGGGCCAAAGCTGACAAGCACTATCAGATGCACGATAAAGGTGCATGATGACCTGCCCGGCCCAAATGCCAGTAATGTGCTTGTTGAGTCTCATTCAGGGGCAATCACAGAAATTCATCAGAAGTGGGAGGAAAGAAAGTAAAAGGAAAGGAAGGGGGTGGGGAAGAAGGAGGGAAGAAAAAGAACATTGTATCATCAAATACTATACTTCTCAATGATGGGGTGCATACACAATCTTCCTACCCCACAATTTATAATGTCAGTATATACAGATAAGATTATTTAAACTGCCCTTCTAGAGAAGTATTTAAGAAAAGGGAAGGGAGAAGATCTTTACTTTCAGGCTTTCAAAGGACTCCTCCTGAGGCTTTGGGGCCTGATAATGTTTGCAATTTGTTCTTCCCTGGAGGAGGCTAGGAAAAATAGAAAGGCCCAAGACAGGTACTACTGGTGTTTAATGATGATAGGCAGAGATGGGAAAGCACAGATCAGCTTTTTCCTCTCGGCAGAGCCTGGGCTATTAGAAGAAGGGAATTTAGTGTTTGATTTGCCCATTTTCCATTCCTCATCGAGGCTGTGGTCCCAAATTGCTAAACCTCCATTCAACAGTTAAATTAAACATAACTAACTTTGTTGATATTATTTCACAGCCGAATAACTTTATATTCATACTCTTTGTGTGTTCAATAAGTACAGAGCTCAGACACATTTTTAAGTCTCAGCTGGTGATGAATTCTGCTGAGCAAAACTTGTGTTTCACAGGATTCTGCTCAGCTGAGACGAGGTACGCTATTGCACTGTAAAAATAAGCTTCAAGCCATAATTTTGATGGGGCCCTCACAGGAAGGAAGCATTCTTCTTAGTCTCCTCCCTTTTAATAGAAACTCCCATTTGCCACTTGCTCATAGGAACCTAAAGGAATCCCATGTAGCCTACCATCCCTCACACCAATGCCACCAATGTGTGAAGCCTACTAAACTTGAACTCCCAGGGCCTCCATTTTTGCCCAGGCCTGTGGTCCTCTTCATGAACAGGCGACTATAGACTGGTCCCTTGATGTCTGATAGTCAGAATCTGTATTTAGTAGCTATGGAGATAAAGCTCCAGCCTCTCTACAGTGGTGCAAGTTGAACTTGCAAAAAGTATTAAACTCTCAGATGTGATTCATTATTATTTATATTTCCCCACAATCAGAATCCTATCCTTTAAACATGACAGCAAGTACCTAATAAATACTTGAATTGAATAATAAATTTGCATGCTTATTTATTTATCAAACCTGTACTGGGCTCCTTCTATGTACCAAGTCCTGTGCTAAGTGCTATGATTATAATTCAGTGAGATCTGCACTGCATAGTGGAGACACTAACAAGTTTTTTCAGTGTGTGATATTCTGCCCAGATGAGCAAGGACCACTTCATAGAGGGACAGCTGTGAGAAAAAAGAAGTGGGAAGGGAAGTCACCCCTTGAAATGAAATCAAGAATCCATTCACTTCCTAGGAGCTTTATGGACATGCCTGTCTTTAATCATCACAAGACCCCTGTGGATTATATCTAGTTTATCTGTGGAAAAAACCAAGGCCTAAATAACTCCCAATTGGCTCCTGAATTTGGCTTAAAGCTATATCCACTATCTAGAGGCTGGGGGCTCCCTGCTGTCCAAACCTTCTTCTCACAGGCTGAGGAAAGGTATGTTGGTCTTTCTGTACAACACTGGTTTAAAGGCTAGCCAAAAAAATTACAGGTAATAATAATGATGTATTTCCCTAAACTATATATCTTTTATAAAAAAAACAAGGTGCAGAAGTTATGTGAATATCTCATAAAACCCTAAAACAGGCAGTGCAGGTGAGTCTCCCAAGAAAACTGGAACCAAGTCTTGAAAAACTCTACCACCCACCACTTACACCTTTGGCTGTGTTCCCTGACTTGGTTCTCTCTGTTGTATTCTTTATTCTCTTTCTTCAGACCAGTTTACCTTGCTTCTCTATGAACAAAGTAGGGAATGGCCACCCTCTCATTGTTATACTCCATTCAGACAGCTCCAAGAGATGATCAATAGCCCTAAATTTCAATTTCAAATTCCTACTAGACACCATCTTGGGTTGACTGTGCC
The DNA here is from genome assembly GCA_004024945.1 of Uropsilus gracilis. Classification (NCBI taxonomy): domain Eukaryota; kingdom Metazoa; phylum Chordata; class Mammalia; order Eulipotyphla; family Talpidae; genus Uropsilus; species Uropsilus gracilis. The sequence goes on from PVHY01010126.1 coordinate 4,201, forward strand.
TTAAAGTGTGGCTGTGTATGGTGATTTCCTTCTGAAGGTTACGGCATAGGAAGGGTTGGGGAGGGGAGAACTCTGACAAAGTCTACCTCAGTCAGGTGTTCAAGGCCAACATCAATGGTGACAAACTCATGCTGACAGTAATAGCCTTGATATGATGTGATGAGAATGGGACCACATCACTGTGGTCTTTCCCCTCCCAAAACTATGACCTCAATCTGATCAAGAGAAAAGCATTAGATAAATCACTACCAAAAGGCATTCAGTACCTCACAGAACTCTTCCAATCTGTCATTCTTATTAACACCAGGAAAGTCTAAGTAACGGTCACAGTCAAGAGAAAACTAAGGAAATAACATTAACTATAACATGGTATCCAAATTGAGATTCTTGGACAGAAGAACTTCTGTAAAAACTAAGGACATCTGGAAAGAGTATAGACTTAGTTAATGAGTTAATTAATAATATCATGCCAATACTGGTTCATCACTTGTAACAAGTGTACAGTGTAAGATACTGGTAAAAGGGGAAACTACATGTGAAGTCTAGGGAAACCTGCCAGTTATGCAGTTTTTTCTATAAATCTAAAACTTTCTAAAATAAAAGTTTATTAAAACATACCATTGCAAGCTCTCCTGCTCACCTGTGACTATGCAGGCACCTCTCTTTTTCTTTCTTCATTTCCTATTAAGCCTATTATTTTAAATGTTAAAAAAAAAAACATGGTTTTGGTGATGATTCTGTACTAATCACCATGCTAGATGCTTTAGACATTGTGATCGAAGACTAAAACAAAATATCCTCAAATTGTCCTTTCTCCTTATTTACCAATCACAATGTGTATTACAAACCTTTTGTGACAAGAAAAAATGTCAACATCTAGTGCAGTGCTAGCACACAGTCAAGTAATATTTGCTGGCATGAAATAAGTGATCTGCTTATCTTCGCTATTGAGAACCCAGGGTCCCATCCTAATATTCAGAGATGCTCCAATCTAGTACCAGTGAGAGAGCTGTCCTGGGAAACACTTTGGGTTTGTTTACTTCCTGCCTCTTAGTGAGAATGTTACTCCTTTCACAGGCTGCCACCATGGATCTCTAGGAGATCAAGAAGGTCCTTGGCCAGCCTTAGGGCTTTCCATTCCAATAATCCTCCAGCCCTGGTCTGGCAACTCTGAATGGGACCTAGACCTCATCGTTGTTTTATGCCCTTTAGGGGATCTATCCTGCCTTCTCTCAGGACAGTCTTTTAAAACCTTTTAAAGGACAAGAGCCTCTTGTCATGATTAACCTTTGGAATGGGCACTAAAAATAATTTTGCATTCACTTTAATAGTTCAGGATTTTAGGGAAAAGACAGATTGTGTAGCTTATTTAAGTATTTTCTCTTCCAAAGCAGTGAAGAAGGACAGACAACCTGCAAGGAGGTTCTGGAAGTTAAATTGAGATTTGAACATTTTAACCCTTTTACATCCTCTTTGATCTCCCATAGAGGTCTCCCATCTCCATTCAAAGTCCTTTCAATCTTACGAACTGAATCTTAACTGATGAACTAATTTCTCCAGGGAAAATGCCATTAATTCATTAGGCTTCTTCATTCCATTTAAAAAAAAAACCTTAAACATCTTTTATTTTAATAAATGACTGGATTCTGTGCTGTGGTTTGCAGAGCTTTAATGAACTTGGGAATTTAAATTTCCCAAGTGGTTTATTTTCACTTCCATTGCTTATAGACTGTACTACTCTTCACAGTCATATCAGTGTTGAGTCCTATCGACACTGGGCTTTACGAGCCCTATACCACGGGGTAAGCTTCTGCACCCTGAAACCTGAAGCAGTTCTCTCTGTCACTCACATACCTGCAGGGTAAAATTTAAAGTATCCACTCTCCACCTATATTCCAATTATGGAATTTGGAAACTTGAAGCTGAATAATTACATGCTTGTTCCATTGAGATGTTTCCCATGCCCTGTGCCCTAATGTTCACTCTTGTTGTATATGTATGCATATCAGGGTCTCTAACCACGAGCTTCTGTAAAGACAATGAATTACTCATCTCCATCTCCCCAAATGCTGGCACAACACCTGAGTAAAGCATATGCAAGCACACTTACTAAACATAGGGTGAAATACAGGGGTGAAATACAGGGGCCCTACATATTTTCCATATGAGCCAAAGTCATTGCTGTTGATATGGATGGAGCCTGATGCTTAAACATGTAGAGAACAGGAACTAAAAGAAAATGTCTCCCCCATTTGCTCACTCTGACTGGGCAGTGATATAATTTCCAGTCTCACGTCTCTATTTCAGACCACATATGGCAGTAATATTGGCTCTTCCCCACCTCAGCCTAACCATGACTAAACAGGTTGATGAATGCCATGCATCTTATCATCATACATGCATATTTTTAAATATAATTCACTTTTGATCTGCACCCTTGTGCAGTGGCGAATGAAAACAGTTAAAATTTCTTCCACTGTCTGCCTTTAAATGCATTAAACAGCCCTGCTGTCAATAGATTATATTCTTGTACAATGATAATAGCCCCCAAAACTAAGAGGCCTTGTCAGGAATTGCAGTTGTCACAGTTTGATGGGAATGATTTTACTTGGGGTTCGTCTGCCGCACAATCATCTCATAATCTGGATATACATCACAGCATGACATGTAAATTTCCTGCTACTCTGCTTTCATTTCCAGAGGCAGCAATCAAATGAAAACCACTCAACCTCACCCAAATGTATAAATAATTTTCATTCAAACATATTAACAGTCAAAATATGAGAATTTATCACAGAGTGCTAGGCCTTTTAAGAAGCAATAAAGACTTTACTTTTTAAGCATATTTCTCCTTAGAAAAGTAATACGAATAGTAACTCACAATTTAAAAATCACATTTGAAAGTCCACATAGAAACCACCTAATCTGCAAACCCAAGGGATATAGGTGCTTCGCTATAGATTTGATGCTGGGAGGAAAAGAGATGAGGGAAATATTGTTTAATAGAATCTCATATGGATTAATAATCATCAATGTGAAGGCATCAATGTCTTTACATGCTGATGGATTCCTTCTTTATTAAACATACATTTTGTGCTGTACCATCAATGGTAGATTACTTTTTCCTCAATACAAATATCTGAACCAGCAACAATTTGGATAGTATAACTTTTTCCTAATAAACATCAGATTTAATTGAAAGCAATCTCCTTAAGGGGAAAAAAAAAAAACCACTTCAAAATGCAGGTGTGGATAGTTGACTCTACCCCGCTGCAGTCTGAGTTCCAACCACAACAGCTGTTACCAGGTAAGGAAGCATTAAGTTCACAATTGAACAAGAAACATATTTGTCTTTTGTGTTCAAGAAGTTAAAAGAGAACAGGGTGTTGGTTCCCTGCTCAGTCTAGTTGAAGTTGACTAGGGGATGGCCTCAGGGAGTCTGATTTAGGAGCTGGGCCAAGAGTTGCATTGTACTCCCCACTGAAGAGTGGGGCTTCATCAAGCTTGCCTGTAAAACAATCTGGGCAGGTGTTTTGAGGCTGAATCTTGAGGACTTTGTCCTGGTGAGACAGAGATGTTCAAAGACATCATTTCACCAATGAGACGCTATGTTGACAAGAGTTTATTAGACACAGAACCAAATTTCAAAAGGAATATAATACTCTGACATAATTCTAATCAATTCTCTCATATCTTCAAAAGGTACCTTCCATATTTTAGAAAGGACAGCATTTTGTCCCTGCATAAAAGGCTAATTTAGTGGTTCCTACCATATTCTGGAGAGGAACTGAGAAGTGGAGGGAGGTTGGGAAGTGTTGGTGGAAGGGTGGGGTTCAGGATGGAGGGAAATCTAGTTTTACCATTAATGCCGGTGCCTAAAATTTTGCTGCCTCACTTTAAATTTTTATAATCTTGCCCCTCCACTCCCCCCACCATGTGCAAAAACTGCTAAGATGACAGTTTTTCCCATTTCCCCAGTAAGTGTGTCTGCAGAAGTAGAAGTACCATAACCTGGGGTACAGCAAGCTCAGCCATTTGAAATAAAACTTTGCAGTACTAATGTTTTTGTAACTGCTTTCATATTGTAATGATATTTTTCCAAGCACTGGTTTTATTTGATCTTAAATACCTTTTTGGGAAAGTCCAGTGAGCTGACTCTAATAAAATCATGCTATTGAAAAAAGGTTTAAGTAGAATGTTCAGAATAAATTACAAAACTGCATGCAAGAATACCAGCTAGTGCTGCAATAAAAAGCTGAAAATGAGTATTCTTGCAATATATTTTAAAGAAGTAGTATACTTTTTTTTTGTCCATTTTTTTTCATTGAATGTTTCATAACAGAATGCCTCCATGTCGTGAAAGGAGAGGGATGCATACCAAATGAACAAACTGCAGGAAAAATTGCCTTTATGGGAAAAAAAAAACTTGACTTTTTGGGGGAGTATAGAATATATTTCATTTCATTTTCAATAACTGTTAGAAGATAATAGGAAATGTAATTTCTTTCCATTTGCTGTGCCAAAATACTTAAATTACATCATACTTATTCTGTCATATTTTTCCCCCAACATATTCAGAACCCTTTAATGGATTTCACATCTCTTATGCTTGCATGAAGCAGTGGATATGCTCTCAGAGACAGAGGTGTCCAGTGGGAGGGATCTCAGGAAACTGCTGGCTGGCTTGAGTGGAAGATAGGGGTAATTGTTGGTTGTATCTTCATATAGAGAAGAGGTAAAGTGCTATGAGGGTGGTGGTGAACGTATCCATTTAATTACACTTAAAATTTGAAGTCCAAAGAAATCCTGAGTCCCTTTCTTAGCCCTTCTACCTGCTGAGACAGTATCACAAACACTAGATACTGAAAGAGCAAAGGACTGCAGGCAGGACCTTTACCTTCTGATTCTGTGATATCAGTCTACTGCATTCTGGGCATTGATTCAAATGCTGAGCTTCAGATTCTGTAAGGAACAACATTTATGTAAATCAAATTAACTTATATATCCAAATTCACTTCTCTCACCTTCACATCAAAAGCAATCATCCCCATTCTATAGAGAGAAACTGGAACAAAGAAAAGCTAGCCATCGCTTAATGAACAAGATGTAATTGGTTCCTCAGAAGGCTTCCTTCTTCCCATCCATCTTCCTTCCTGGTTTTGTTTGGAAATCTTTTTCTCCTGCATGAAGCCACGCACCTCAGCTGCCTCTAAGAGTGGGATTGCATGATCATGGGCAAGCTGAACCCCTTAAGTCATTATTGAGTTTAAGAGAGGGCATGGAACTCTGACCAGTGAGATGAGAGAGGAAGCCACTAGAGCTTCTTCAGAGAAGACATTGCTCACAACCAATGAAGTCCTTTAATCCTCTGGAGATTTTGTTGTCCTGATGCAACCCCTAAAAGTGTGGCAGTCACTCTATTACTAACTAAAGGGTGAACCAATATCAGTGATGGCAGAAGTAATGCTGTATTAGTTTCTTAGACTACTATAATCAAGTATTACAAATTGGGTGATTCAAAAATCAAAAATGTATTGTCATAGTGTTCTGAAGGCTAGAAATGCGAATTCAAGATGTCAGTGAGGCTGTGGTCTGACAGCTCTCAACAAGAGTGCTTCTTGGCCTCGTCTAGTATCTGCCACCAATCCTTGGTGTTCCTTGATTTGTAAATGCATCATTCCAGTCATAGGGCCATCTTTTCTCTGGGTATCTTCATATTGTCTTCCCTCTGTATCTACCTCTGTGTCAAAATATTCCCCCACCCACCTTTAAGAACACCAGTCATGTTGCACTAAGGCCCACCCTACTGACCTCACTTTAACTTGAGTATCTCTGTATATACCCTATTATCAGATAATACACCTAGCATTAGGATTTAAACATATCTTTTGGGAAGAGGGCAATTTAACTCATAAGTTACCCAGACTGAGACAGATGCTAATTCTAAACAGATTTTCATGACATACTTGAGTCTCTGCTTGAATAAGACCTTAAAACTTTGCTACTATGTAAGAACCTCTTTCTGCATTGCTCAAATCATTTGGTATTGAGATTTGGACTTTGGACCTCATCTTCTCAGATGCAACACAATTTGAAAACAATATACCCAATTCCACCACTTAATAGCTGTGGGTCCTTGAGAAAAAAAAATCACACTTGGAGAATACTTTCTGTATCTCTCAATTGTGCACCATGCCATCTCCAAGTTGTTGTAAGAATTAATGAACCAGTGCATACAGACAGCATCTTATGTCTGGGAGATTACCTCTCTGCTCTTCTTACAAACTACCCATGTGATTTTGGAAGAAAACCATGTAAACTAGTTTTAAAGGGACTAATGAGAACTAACAGTACTTGTTGATTATTACATTTCAAAATGTAGTTGACCTGGAACACATGAGTGTGAACTGCCCACATCTTCTCATACACAGCTTATAATATCAGTGACTATCATGTAGTCCTGTAAATATATATTTTCTTCTTATAATTTTCTAATATATTTTTCTTGAACTTACTTTATTGTAAAAATACAACACATAGTACATGTAACAGAAAAATATGTGCTCATCAACTGTTTATGTTATCAGGAAGGCTATTTGTATTTAAGTTTGGGGGGGGTTAAAGTTCTATGCTGATATTTAGCTGTACAGGAATCAGTGCCCTCAACCCTCATGTTGCTCAAGGATCAACTGAAATTATTTTGTGAATGTGTCTCACTGGGGCATTCTGCCCCATCCAAGTATCTTTGAGGTCATTAAGAAAACAGTCATCTACATGGCAGTCAACCATGGACTTGATGATCAGGTCACTTGGGTTCATATCTTGGTTCTGCCACTTTCTATATGTACCTTTAGCCAGTTGTTTGGCCTTTCTGAATATTGATTTCTTCACCTCTAAGAAATGGGAAATGACAACGATGAGAATGATTTGTCATCATATTCTTTTTTTTTTTTTTTGAGACTAGGTCTTGCTATTTTTGCCCGTGGAACCGCAGGCTCTCGTTGCCCGGGGTACCACAGACTCAAGCAATCCCCAGCCTCAGCTTCCCAGGTAGCTGGGATTACAGGCGTGTACCACCACGCCCAGCTATTTTTTTTGGAACTAGGTCTCGCTACGGGCCCCAGGCGGGACTCGAACTGTGATCCCTAGCCCCGGCCGCTTCATAGGCTGAAGCTTACAAGCACGAGCCACCGTGCCCAGCCTGTCATCATATTCTTAAGAGGAATAAAAAGACATAAGATTAGCAGAGTATCTAGCATATAGCAGGCAAGTTAAATGCTTTAATCTTATTATCTGCAACTATCTATGAAGGCTTCATCAGTGATTTCAAACTTCAGTGAGTGTCAGAAGCACATGTGATGCTTGTTAAAAATATGAATTCCATGGACTATCTCTCCCCTCACCCAAAGAACCAGATTCAACAGGTCTGAAGTGAACTTAACAAACACTCCAGGTGGAATTGATGAAGATAATGCCAATCGCTTACTTTTGCTCATTAGAAGTAAAGAGACTTGGAAGAGTACTCATCTTAGAGACACATATTTTTCTTCTCCCTCCCCCCCACTTCTAGTCTGAAAACTTCTGGAAGGTAGAGGCATTGCTTTTTCTCTATTGCTGCCCGTGCCCTCCACCCATGACAGTAAATCAAAAGCATTTACTATATCAATTTAAAGTAGCATTAGATGGCACAGAAACAAGCGGTCAGAAAGAGATGGGAGATGATGATCTTGGGAGAAGGAAACCAGGTTTCACTGTTTAGTGATTGCAGGAAATCAGTTGGGATGGCTCTCCTGAGCCAGCTACAGAGTCACTAGGAAGCCCTGTGGTTTCTAAGTTGACTTTACTTTTCATATCTACCAGTGTGGGCACAGCAAACTTTTGATCAGGTACAGGAGGACAAAAATGTCAAATGCAAAGCTGAATCTGGGCTTCTTTTTACTGGGTTACTGGGCCAACTGCTTAAGTCTCTAAAAGGTAATTAAAAAATATATTTGCAGGATTGTTTTGCAAACAGTTCATATTAATATAGAATAATATTGTAGCTACTATTTTTTGATCAATTTTATGACCCAGATCATTTTCAGGAATTATATCATTAAATTCTCAAGAATTCATTCAACTAGTATTTGCTGAGCATCTACTGTGTTCTAAGTTATCAGATTAAAACTAATATGATCAGTCTTTCTTATGGTGATATCTATAGATCATATATTACTTTATATAGAAATTCCCTAGAAGACTAAGAAGCTGCTAAGTATAAAACACTAGTACAATGTCTGACATACACATATAACAAGTACTTAATAAAAGCAAACCATAGCTGGGAGTGGTGGCCTGCACCTGTAATCCCAGCTACCTGGGAAGCTGAGGCTGGGGATTGCTTGAGTCTGTGGTACCCCGGACAACGGGAGCCTGCAGTTCCACGGGCAAAAATAGTGAGACCTAGTCTCAAAAAAAAAAAGAGGCTTGCCGAATGGCAGTGGCACCACAGCAAAGCCCCAATGGAGGAGACCTACCATCAGCTGATGGCTGTACCTTCAAGGATCTGCTCTTCCAAAACATTCGGCTGGGAATCATGTCCCCAAAGCCAAAGACCCGAAGCATGACTGAAGGAGCAAAAAAATGTTGCAGAAACTGCGGAGATGAGATCCACCAAGAAACAAAAACCAATCATTCAAGCCAAAGGTACTCCAATCGGCCTACGAAGGCAAAAGCAGTACAGAAAAGACAAACTGCACGCTCTACCAAGTCCCGGGAAATCGCACCCTCACCAAGGAAGAGGAAATGGATCCAGAAAAGAAAAGAAAAAAAAGGCCTAAAGGGCTAAACATGGACAAACAACAGAAAGAAAAGAGGCAAAGTCACCAGGGGAGATGTGGTGTGGTGGCGTTTTCCCATGGTGATCAGCTATTATACATCGTGTATTGTAAAAAATCCAAAAATAAAAATTTTAAATTTTAAAAAATTAAATAAAAGCAAACCATCATTATTGTTAATTACTATAACTTATATATAATGCTATTAACAATAGAACAATAGTTCTGTATGTTTTTTTCCTGGAAATGTATTGGGTCAGTATTTCCTTGCTTATTTGTATTTAGTAAAATCCATAATAAATATGCACTACTCTAGTAATTTTAAATGCTATTTTAGAAGTGAAATTTATTTCACTTCTGCATCCACAAATGAACACCACACTGTCATTCACAGCACCACCTAGTGGCTCCAACAGAGTGTGTCAGAAAAGATCACCTTCCTCCCCTCCTATGGACACATTCTCAGATCACTACTGCATATCCAGATCCATAGGAGAAATGATATGTAATATGTTCCAACATAAAAATCACAAACAATGACTAGTATTCTTAATTTCTGGATCCTTACTGGTCTTTAGAATTCTATTTTTTTCATGATGGAATGATTTTATTTCTTATAAAATTTTGATGTTGATACTTAATCTTATAGAAATACCACTCAGGAATCAAGTGAGACTTCTAGCACATACAGAAAAAAGTAAATATTTTATTTTAGAAATAATGAAACCATGCAGTTATCAAATGAACTTGATTATCTATGAAACAACTTCTTGTATGGATAAGATGCAAAAGTAGAACAGAGGAAATAGTGTTCAACTACATCTGGAGTGACAAAGAAAGGTTCCTCATTGGAAATGAGGTCTAAACAGCATTCTTTTTTATTATTATCAAGTTTGAATGTTTTGGCAAGGAGTGTTCGTCCATCAGGAAACCCATAATATCACTGTTGATTTTTATTTATATATTTTTAATTTACAATGTTAGTAGTTTCATAAGTGCCCAAATTCACTCAATCATTAAAGCCTGCAAAATGATGAAACAAAGGAATTCACAAAACTAAACCAAAACATAGTCTAGATATGAAAGCCTGCAAAATGATGAAACAAAGGAATTCACAAAACTAAACCAAAACATAGTCTAGATATGAAGAACTAGAGGTGCTTTGGTGATGTGTGTAATGAGATACATCTGAAGAGGTGTGATTCTATTGCCCTAAATCATACACAGTATTGTAAACTAATGGAACCTCAGTAATAAGCAAACAAATGACAAGACTTTTTCCCCTTTGTTTTCAGTTTACAGGATAATGAGTTGGTTTACCAGCAGCTTTCTCTGGTGATCATTGCTTGTTTATTTACTCTGTGCCCTCTTCTGGCCCTCTCTTCCTCTCTCAATTTTTATTTCTTTCTCTTGTTCTCTTTTTCCCTTTCTTCCTGTGTTTCTTATTACCATTATAAACTTACTATATCTGGTGGGTCTTAATCAGTTGCAGCATTATCCCCACAGATGCTAAACCTTCTCCAGGATCCTCTTCAAGTTGGTCCTTGAGCCCTTAGAGGGAACCCAAACAACTTTTGGTAGTTTCCTTGCCACTGGTTACAAGTTGTGATAAGCTCAGCATGTAAATATGCCCTGTCCTTAACTTGGATTCAGTCATTTCTGTAAGGAGTCCTAGTGCATGTGGGATATAGTGTTTCAGCACTGTATTTGAATACTGGATGCTCATGTTTCTGTATTGGTCATTGTTTCTAGACTTTTCCAGTGGACAAAGTTTGAAATGTCTTGAATAATAATTTTATATTCATACATTCAATTTAAACTAAGAGATCTTTATTCTCCTTTCTCCCACAACTATTGTATTCTCAACAACTGCAGAAATGATAGAATTACAATTTCCCCCAACTACACACAGCCTCATCATTTTAACAATACTAACAGGACCATCACCAACATGATTACGTAAAAACTTAGGATTCTTCTGACAGTTCTTTTTGTCCAAGGATATCTCACCCTAGGGCTATACAGATGTTTAGACTCATTGGAAAACCAAACAAATGAAAGAAATAAAACAAAAATAAACATCTAAACCATAAACTAAATTAATGGTTACCAGGAAGGAAGAGGGAGGAGATTAGATAAATTGGACAAAAGGGCAGCAATTGTATGGTAGAGGACAGCAATGAACTCAAGCTGTAAACACTATAGTGTATACACATGTTAATTTTTAATTATGCTCACCTGAAACTTAGAGAATGCTATAATGCAATGCTACTTTGATTAATAAAATAATAAAATACAAATTTTAAGGGGGAGAAAGAAGGGTCAGAATCAGAGAAAAGATGTCAGGATGGAAACCAAGATCAGAGGAGAAACAAGATGCTAAACTGCAGGCTTTGAAGATGGAGGAGGGGTCTTGAGTCAAGGAACTTAAGCTACCTCAGAAACTGAAATGTACAGGAAAGAGATTCCAGAAGGAACAGTCCTGTGGACACTTTGTTTACCTATGGTAAAACTTATTACAGACTTCTGACTTCTAAAACAATAAGATAATAAATTAATGTTGTTTTAAGCCTCTTATTTAAAAAGCAAGTCATTGGGGAGTGAGTGTGTGTGTGTGTGTGTGTGTGTGTGTGTGTGTGTGTGTGTGTGTGTGCATGGAGCAGGAGAGGGAGAAGGGCAGGGGAAGGATTCCAAATATAGAGAGGCAGTCACTCCCTAAGTTGTGACTTATAAAGCACTGTGCAAAATGCCAACAAACAGCTGTCACTGTTCAGAAATTTCTTTTTCCCGTTTTTACTGAATAAACTTGACTGGTAACATTGTGCACATTAAGATGTACAGCAGGGTACTTTGATATATCTTTACATTGTTTAGATTTTTAAAAGTATGTTCTTCAGAATTCAAAAGATCGTCAACCAAATTGGGTCTGGTCTTCCTATGGGAGCTCTTTTCAAGACAGAAGTCACACAGAAAGTAACCATCACAGAAAGCCATTAACATGCTTTCCTTGTGACTCAAAACCACATTGCTTAGTTTAATCATCCATTTTATTTATCGTACTTATCTTCACTTCTAAAAGTGGAAGTCTCAGAGCATAAGTACTGCCTTTATTTAAGAGAATTTAAAAAGATCTTTAGAGGGTGAAGGGCATTTCCTGGGAGACCCTTGGCAGAAGACCCAAGAGAATACCAAAGCCTCTGCAGTAGGTGGCGCTATATTAGATATTTAACATCTATCAGTGCTAATCGTTAAAAGCACTCCGTCACTGACTGATGCTCTCCATTTTAAACCTAAGAAATCTGAGAACCAGTGAAGTTAGAAGGCAAAGTTCAAAGTTACAGCGCCAAGTGGAAAGACAAGATTCAAAATCAGGTCCTTCCCACTGTCTTAATTTCCTTAGTCAATTCTCCAGAGACTTGGCTTATTTTACTTATATATAAAGTATGATTTTTAAACTTGCATAAGAATGGAGTCACACCTGGTGTATAAGGCACTCTCTTTATAAAAACTACCATTTGGTGAACCCTGGAGAGTTTACAATGATGCTTTCTAACTGGATTGGTTCTTATTCCCATTTCACAGAGGAGGAAACCAAAACTCACAAAAAAGTTAACATGATCAGCTAATAAGCAACAGAATTTGGGTTGAAACCCAAGATTTCTGACTCCAATTCCCAATTTATTTCCACTGTAGCTCCTCCCTAGTTCTGCTTACTAGATATCAGAATGAGGGAAGAAATGAAGATTTGACTAGAAAAGTCAATAGGAAGAGTTTTAAAATACCCCCTTTCTTTTTAGAAATACCAACTCTATCAAAATGTCACTTATCAACAAAATCTCACATTTGATTATGAACGGAGTATCAGAAAAGCAATGAAATTTTACTTTAAAATTCCTCATTAAAAAAAATCTAGGTGAAAAATATGCAAATTTAGTTCTCAACATTGGAGCAACAAAGATAAAAACATAAAAAGAACATAAAATTCAGCTTTATTTTTAATTTTTCATATTTTTAAATTTTCAAATATACAACTAGAAGTGTTCTAAACAAAGAAATTTACTTTAAAAGACACAGAAGAGAGGAGGATATGATCTCTCATTGCTTAAATTCTTCACTTGTTTCCTTGAGAAATCATTTTGTCAAAAAAGGAACAAAATATACTTGCTTTGGATTAGTTCATGAGTGCTACTTGTCCAATGGGGGTAAACAATCCTAGATTTGAAGTCAGATTGTCTTGGATTCTGACCTTCACTTTGCTTCTTGCTTCAGTTTTCTGATTATGAGTAAGGGTCGAGAGGATAAAATGACACAATGAAAGTCAAACATTTAACATTATGCCTCATAATAGTAAATGCTCAATAAACCAAAGTTAGTCATGGTTGTCTCACATGACCTCTGTCAGTGATTAGGGATTAAAAACTAAAATTCGCAGGGAGGAATTCATTTTTTTTAAATACAAACTTAAAGTATCAGTTCACTTCCTT
>PVHY01010126.1:22500-25034 GCA_004024945.1 Uropsilus gracilis
TTGCTCATATAACAGTGCCAAATGATATAATAGTAGCTAAAATGTATTAATTCTTTTTACATTAATATTTAATCCAATATACAACCCTCTGAGGTAGGTGCCATTATTTTTCCCATTGAGTAGATAAGGACTTGTATGGGCTAAATGATTTGCTCAGCGTTTTTCTTCCACTGGCATGTATGGCCAGCACCAATGGTATCATGCCCTCCCCTGGGCTCCATGGGTGTACATATGTGTGAGGGGCACACCTGGGTCTGGGAAGAAGCAATAAAAGAGTGGTATCACCCCTTCCCCTTTAATTGGAGAAAATCGAATGGTTGTTTCTTTGCTGTTTATTATTAAACATCCCAAAAAGATCATTCCAAGAGCCCTGACATTATCTGGCTGCTAGAACCAATGATGAACCTATGGTGATTGGGATGGTTACCTAACAACATGGAAGTTTATAAGAGGCTAAGCAACTTTCCAAACAATTTTTGAAAAGTGTCAGAAGTCACATTAGAACTCAGTCATATATGACTCTTAATATACTTGGTCTTAGGCCAAATCCTTGTCCTCTTCACTCTCTACTCCCAACATTTTCAAGACTTTAAAATGCAATGTGTAAATGTTTTTCAGTAACACCTGGTGTTATCTTTCTCAATTCTTGTGTGCTTTGTTCAATTTGAAGCACTACGAGGGTGTCAAAAAAAACACTGGCATAGGACCCTCTCCTATTCCCAGTGCCTTTTTTCTACTACATGACCACTCTCACCACACTGCCTGGTCAGTAGTGTTCCCTTTCACAAAAGGGAAATTGGAGGCACAGGCCAGTGCAGTGACTTGTTCCAGGTCCCAATGCCTGCCTGTTGGTGAAGGACCAGACAATTCAGTTCTGCGGTCAGTGTTATCAAACCATATTCTCTCTCTCAAGGAGGCAAATGTTAACCAAATTATACACAAAAAACAAAAGGAAGAATAATTTCAATTTATTGAGCATGGGACATCTTTAGGTTTTTTAGAGGATTTTCTTATATTTTAATTTACTGAATAAAGATAATTTAAATAAATCAAATCATCCATTGATGCTTAACTATACAAGCATGGCATATGTGAAGCACACAGGAGGTATTGAAGTTATTTGTTTGGTAAAATGCAAGTTTCGGAATCTCCAAAGAAATGCTTATTCTTTACTTTTTCAGAGAAAAAAACAAAAACAAAAACAAGCAGCTGGGATGTTTTCCAAATTTCCAGGCAAACCTTAAAATGTGATGCAGGCTGAAGAAATCTTCTGTTTTCTATTAACCTAGGTTGGTAAAGTAACTTCAACTGAGAAAAATGGGTAACAAGAAAGAATACACAGTATACAAGTTTGGAACTGGCAAGTCCTAGCAAAAAATCTGCCCTTACTCCCATCTCCTACCCCTTCACCATGGCAGGCATTGCTAATAGATCATGGCAAGATTTCCTGCTGATCCTGGACACAACCTCCAGTCCTCAAACACTTGCTCCGGGTAACTACCATTAATCCATCAGAACTGACACTCATGCTGAAATCTATTTGTCATCCCAGTTAGTCTTAAAGGCTTTTTCTCTGTCACCTAGCAGACTGAGAACCAGCTCGAGCTCTGTGTACATCCCTTTGCCTGTGCCAAGAGGGCAGGTGAGACCAATCTATAAAGTTTTGTTGTTTGGGGCCATTCTTACTTGGTTTAAACTTTACTGAAGACTTTGTGACCTCAATTCTAGAATCTCTGAAAGAGTTACTATGTGAGGCTGTGAAATCTCTTCAATATCTTTGTAAATAAACTAGATCCTTACTGGTTCAGAATCCATCATATTGAAACAAAACAATCTCTAGAGATTATCTCTGAGCCTATTAATGGATTTTTCTCCCCAGCCCAAGTTGATAAAGTCATCTGTGAAACAACTTATAAATTTCCAAAGGTTCAAAGAAACCTATAAATAAGAAAATATTGTGAAAGAAACTGGAAGAACTTTTTTGCCTACAATTAAGGAATTCCATATGTGCATTTAAAAATATTTTCTAAAATATGCATTTGTGGCATATTAAGAATTTTAAAATGGACTTCTTAACATATCCATCAACTGTATTATGCTTGATATGATTCCACTTGTTAAGATTTTAGAAAACACAAGAATACAATTTGGTATTATGAAATGATCAGTTGATTAAAATTAAATCAAAATCTTATTTTTTATTAATGCATATCTTAAAGGAATATAGTAAAAAGGATAGTAAAATCATGTGATGATTAAACCATGTCAATTTCATACTGTCACTTTAAATCCAATCAATCATGATTTTGAAATTCAGCAAAATTTTCTAAGCAAGTATATACCTATAAAAGGATGTTTTAATTAAAACTATTAACCAATGTAACCAGAGCTCTATGCTAAAAGCTTGGCTTGGAATAGCAGTTAATTATAAGATGCCAGTCTAATAAGAGGCAAAGCATCCTAGATATTCTTATCCAGAAGATAGAATAAGAATTTAATTGAGCCGGGCACGGTGGCTAGTGCTTGTAAGCTTG
>PVHY01010126.1:25134-53463 GCA_004024945.1 Uropsilus gracilis
AAAAAAAAAAAAAAAAAAAGAATTTAATTGACACATATCAGTTAGCTCAGGAGGTAATTGTTTCATTTGTTCAGAGCTCCCCCTTAAGCTTCACTGACACTAAAACCAACTGAGAAAAATGCTGTGGTAGAACCTAAATCTGTAACAGAAAACCTTCATGGGGAAAAAGAAAAAGTAAAAGGAGCTAACAGTGAGCTGTTTTGTTTTTAAGTTACATATATCCCTAAATATATAATAAATATATCTATATTTATTATAAATTCCCTAGAATGCTAATAATTTCTGTGAACCCAAGAAAGAAGAAAGAAGTTGTATTTAGATATTAAATTATATCAAGCATAAATCAAGTTAGAGGCCATATATATCAGTAATTTTTTAGATGCTTAATTTGTGCGGGCACTTTCCTAAGCACTTTGTATATATCAGGCCTCACAATAATCCAGTGGAGTCAATACCCATTTTACAGAGGAGGAAACTGAGGTGCACATTGCATAATTTACACCACATCAGTAAGTGGAGGAGTAAGGACTGGAATTTGAAGTCCATCGTCTTCGTTACTAACCCTCTACTCCTCTTACTATGCTTACGGATGTTTGCTTTGTGCTGATTTGCAACAGAGAAAGGGAGCCATGATTTTTCTCTGCCTTTAATGAAAAACATTTACTATTGTAGTATTTTTAAACCAGTTAAACAACTGGATAAATCTGGTTCTCACAGATTTATAGCAGAAATAGAACTAAACTACCCCAAAGCCATATTGGAGACCCTGTAAATATGAAACTGGTACCCTGCAGCTTGTGCAGGGCAAGACTGGTGCCTGGCCCCAGAGGGTGCTTATAGTCAGTGAGCAGCAGTGGGTGATGGGCATTTTACCTTCCACCACTACTGGCCCCTCTGGGGCTCAGGCTGCAGGCAGAGGCCAACAGTGATAGCAGACAGCAGTGGTTTACCTACTATACGACCCCATGGCAGGCAGCACCACCAGGGCTGCAGGGACAGGGTTGACCTGTGCCAGAGCAAGTTCCAGCATGGAAGGTGACTGCTGGACTCACAGCCCCTGATTCAGAGGTGAAAGCCTGGGGCCCCACTGGGCCAGCTCTAGTGCTGTAGCTCTTCCAACTGTGGCGGTGGAGAGTGCTTGGTGGATTTGGTGCTTAGAGTGGCTTATAAGGGATGGATCAGGTGTGAACCATGAGCTGATTAGTAATGATCCAATTAGTAATGATCCATTCAGCCATAGGACTGAAAATGGTCCAATCTAACTTGTAGGTGGGGACCTACCAGTTTAAGGCATGGCAAGGCAAGAGCCAGCACAGGGCTTTTGTGCTCTCTCCTGATTCCTGACCTTGGAATTCCTGACTCTCGAAGACGCTATTCCTATCCTCTACAGAAGACAGAGGATGCATCTAGCTGCTGACCTCTGAAGAAAGACTAGAAACCGGAAAGCACAAAGAAACCAAAGAGCTTCTGAGAGGCTGGGCTGGCCATACCTGCCTCCAGCCTGCTTCTCACATTGCCTGAAAAGAGTACCAAAGGCTTTGGACCTGGTGTCTCAAGAGCTGTTTGTTGTGGTGGTGAGCCAATCACTCATAAAGAGCTATTAACATAGTGTTTCTGAACAACTGCCTCCTTGTGACCAGTAGTGATGGCCACTATTGGCCAGTGCTGCCCACACTATTGACAGGTGACCAGTTCTGTATGTATGAATCACCTTTTGAGAGCTGTTATTCTGCCAGCACCACCTTATGGTGCTATTGCTGTCACTTTTCTCTGGTCCAGCATTCAGTACCATCCAGCCTGACATCCAGACTGTTGCTGGGGGCTGTTGTGTCATTTCAGTGGCTCCATCTGTGTGCACCTCCTGCTGCATGATTTGGATCCCAGTTCTCTGGAGTGCCATAAGCCCCAGGTCCTCATTGGCAATGCAATGTCATCTTGGAGGAGCAGCTTTGTGTTTGGGACTCCTGGATACTGTGGACACTGTCTAGGGTGAGTTAGCTGGCTACTTGTGGCTTTAAAAACTTTCTCTTTTAAATAGACCCCATACTGTTGTTCCTTGAACCTGAGAGATCTTGCAATTATGCCTGTGGGTGAGGAACCCACAATGACCTGTCCTCTACATGGACATGTTTCTTGAGGGGCTATAGCCACCTCTATAGCGACTCTATAGCTCTGTTTCTCTTAGAACCTAATTGTTTAAAAAAACAATTACATTGTTTTAATATCTGATATTAGGCATGCTAGTCATGTAGATGATGAGAGCGCTAAATAATTATTTTAAAGTTTGTATTTTAAATTTGGCTCAAGAAATACATGGTCCTATTATAAGAAGAGACACATGAAAAACAAATGTCAAAAGCCTAGAAGGCAAGTGCAAGGATCTGATTGTCCTTCCTCCTTGGTTTCAGCACAGACTCACTATCCTAGGATGTCTCTACATAGTATATTTTATCTCTTGTCTAATTCATACCTGCTGGAAGTTTTTCTTTCGTCAAAAACCAACCATTAATATTTGACTGACAATGGTACTGTGACATTTCCGTAATGAAAATTCACACACACACCACACAAACACACACGCACACACACACACCAGACAGGTATGAACCTCTAACATGAGAATTGCCTGTTTATGTGGTTGGTTTACATATTATTAAACCACCCATCTGATCTCTAATGACAGCCCTGCTGACACTGTCTGACCCAGCTTGACAATCTGGATAGAAATTGTAGGGTTGGCTGTTCAATGGCTGTGACTTTTAACAGCACTGCTTTTGGGCCTCAAATCAATTCTCTCTGTTTACAGACCATTTCACAGCCCTTTACCTGCAACATCACTTGTGTCAGTCCCATAAATACTTTGGTGTATATAATGCTTGAATTAGCATAATGGTTTAGGCTTGAAGCTCTTAGCCCAAAGAAGGACACGTCAACATGTTCTCTTCACTTAGCAATTAAGAGCCATTACACTGCTTCAGTGGAAATATCATCAAGGTTAAAGACAACCCCAAACAGCCCTCTCACCTTTTGATTCTAAGTCTAATAAATGAGGCATAGAAATTGAAATGTTAGTAAACAGTCCTACTTGCAAGCTCTTTTTGGATCGTGCTTAATCAGACCCCCATTTAACAGACATGCAACAGATTCAGAAAGGTAGATATTGAATCTTTCATTTAGTACAAGAAAAATCAAGTTTGCTGATTGAATTTCAAAGTCAGGGTAAGCACTGATTTATTTTTGTCAGGTTTTATTTTTTTAATTTTAGCATTAACTTACATTAAAAATATGTCTATGCTTTCACTATTGGAAATGGAGAAAGTTACATTTTTTAGAAGTGATAGTGTTGTTATAACTTTTAAACAGAAGGGTATTTTCAAGGTCTTTCTGTTTTTTCTTTTTAGAATTTTTTGAAATTAGTTGTATTGAGGTGTAGGTTATATGTTAAAATTTACATGTTACCTTTTAAATGTACATTTTGATGGGTTGGCAAATGCATATAACTGTGATTATGGTTAATGTATAGACTATTTGCATAAACTGAAAATGATCCCTCATGTCCCATCGAAGTTAATCCTCTTCTCCCATGCCTTGAAACCAATGACTAAGTTTTGATCCCTATTTTGCCTTTTCTAGATTTTCATGTAAATGGAATCAGACAGTATCTTATCTTTACTTTCATTTCCATATTTACTTCCATCATTTCCTCTATTTCATCAATGGGAAGGTAATGTGGGAAAATAACATGGGTGGAATTTTGACTCTACCATCTCTAGCTCAATGACCTTGAGCAAATTGCTTAAATTTTCTGGGCCTTGGTTTCCTCTTCTGTAGCATGGAGGTAATACCCCCATGGAGTCTATGTGGGGTGTAAATAAATCTATGCACATATGCTTAAATGAGGCATCTACAAAATGCTAAATAGTTGTTGGTTCTTTAGATTGATCATGTTCTCCTAAGCAGTTTATCTTCTTGAACAGTTGTTAAAGAAGTGTCCAGTGACTGCAAAAAGGTACATGGGAATATTCTAGATTTTTAAAATAAAATATTCTCTATGTTGTTTTAATGGTAAATACACAGTTGCATATATCTGTCAAAACTCATCTTACTATACAAAAAAAGTTGGATTTTACTATATGAAAATCATAGTAAGAACAGCTGATTTTTTTTTGAAACTTACAAATAATAAAGAAATATGGAAATCTCTTCCAAATAGCTCTTGTTTTAAAAGTCACATGTGATGCGAGGTAAACTTGACTCTGCTTTATCAAGTGGGTTTGCTGCTTTGGTCAAATAAGGGAAACTTCAAAGCCTTCCTCAGGACAGCACATCTGTAATCACTAGCCAGTCCTAAAACCAGGAAATGTTGGTTCTTACAACATTTGTGTTAACTCTTGAAGTTTAAGAAGACTGATGCGCATTGAGGGTAAAAGCAGTGTAAGAGAGAGTGTGTAAGAGAGAGTAAGTAAGAGAAAAATAATGCATTTAAGAAACATTGTAGACTATCTTAAACTGACAGCTTCAAAATGCCATTAGCAGTATATTGGGTATAGAAAACATGTAAGAAATTTTGAGCTCAAAAATGGTTAAAGTGTCACTTTCTATGGCACACCTTTTCCCACTCTCACCAATGCCCTCGTCCTCTTTCCTACCTGGGAATGGGGACAAGGGTTTTAAGTGTTCAATTACCAGATTGAGTAACAGTGCCATATTGACCATGTAAAGTTTTCTACACTAACCTACAAACCATACAGAACACTAGAAAATAAGGAGCTGTAAACCATCTTTCTTTGATGATTCAAATGCTTCATGGATCTTCTATTCACTGTTCAAAACCATGAAAGAGAAATGAACTTTTTTATACTTTCATATTGCTGTGATTTGGAAATTTTCATATTGCTGTGATTTGGAAAATTTGGATAGGAAATTCAACCAAAGTGAACTATCTTTTTATGCTTGAGTTTGTCTCTAATTATTTTGGCATCATAAAACATTTCAAAGAAGCCTATAAACCTTTAAAAAAATATAAATATACACAAACCAACAAATTACATAAGTTTTTATAAATCCCAACATGAAAACCATATATTTTGGAAATTCTAGTTAAAAATTCATATAATGCTCCAAAATTTGTGGTTATAATGCAGCATCTCTGTCCATACCACAGAAACAACCACAGATTAAACAGCTCTAGCATGCATTTAGGAATTGTCTGTTTTATATCTCTTTTATCCATCTATGTTTCCAATGCTGGTGAGCTCCACATTGGATTTTGAGAAATGCTAATCTAGAATGATCATCTGATGCTTGAAACAAAAAAGATGATACAGTCTTTGAAAATTGAAATATCTATCTTTTGATCATCTACTGCACCTCTTCCTCCAGCACTGTATAACAGTGCTAACAGAGTAAATGAAAAAAAGAAAAGTAAATGGCATAATAGAAGCCTTGGATATTTAATCAGGGTACTTTTGGCGAAAATCATCATCAAAGTTATCTTAACATTGTGATGTCCCAGTGATAATATCAGCCTACAACAAAAACTGGAAGCTTGTGAAAAGCCAGTTTCTAATTTTATTCTGCCTATTCGGACTATGCAAGAGGAAAAAAGATGACAAATAGCCAGAGAGATTTTCTTGACATCATGCTTAACTGGAATTTCAAAATAAATCAGTTGGGCTCATTTTTAAAGACCTACAACTAAATTATCATTAGGTCGTTTTGTTCTGCTCCCAACTGGGTTTCTGGGGGACTGGTGGTGAGATACAACAAGATCTCGAAATGGGCCACAGTGCGCAAACATTGCAGTTTGGTTTGATTTAGTCTAACTCTTGTGTAATAACTTTCTTTGAAGTGTGGGTTGAGGAGCAGGTTAGAAGCCCGAGGCCACAAGCTCATCTTGTTCTTGTTACAACTCAGATGCCCTGCAGTCCCCGCACTATATATCAGAGTCTTGCACAGGAGTCCCTGGCTGATCAAGAGTGGTGCCCTCATTCCCTGCGCAGCAGAGCAATGGCGAGACAAACAACAACATGGCCCTGTTTGTTTGGGAAATCCACTCAATAAAAGGACGCAGGTGGGTCTTCAAGAAGCCTGGGAGCCACAGGAAGCCTGACACTGTTCTCAAGGTAAGGAAAGAGCTTAAAAAAATCATCCAGCTAATCTAGGGAGAGGTATGATGAGCCTTCTGAATGCTAGAGGGAGACTTCTCTAGCTTTGGAGACTGGCTCCTCTGACCTAGTTGCAAGACAATTCCCCTGCTCCTCTCTGATTTTCTGTTGGCAAGATAAGAGGGGTGGACAGTGATCTCTGAGACTCCATTCTGCTCTAAAATGTCCTGATGCTGACCCCAATCCATGAACTGCAGCCTCCACAGGATTGATGTTCCTTCTAACTGGCCTCATTTTGCAGTAGCCTGAGCTAGACACTTAGAACTGAACTGAACCACGAGTGATCCTAGTAAATAATAACATCTGCACTGTTCCCTTGAACTCATAAAATGATTTTGCATATAATATTTTATTAAATCCTTTAACAATACCCTTTGAACAGGGAAAGGGATTGTTCTCCTTGTTTTATAGAGGAGGGAAGCAGTGCCAAGGGAGGTTAGTCATATCTGCCAAGGTGTAAAGGATTCTAGAGACTGTTACCAGATCTGAAAAGAAAACTCCAAATACAAGTGTTTAGGCTGAATGGAGCACACACATTTAATAAGAGATGTGTTGAGTATTGTGAATGGGGGTAGGGAACAAACATTTTGGGAATCTGCCTCAGAATTCAGGTTTATTAGAGTTACAGGTGTAAATTTTGTTTGAGTGAAGAGACAAAACTTTGCAAAGAAAGCACAGAATTGGAACTGATTTTCACTTCCAGGACAAATACTCTTAGCCAAGAATAGATTATAAAGGTTGTTCTTTGACTTTTCATGAGGCTGACAAAAGAGAGTGTGGGCTGGAACTAACCTGAGTTAGCTAGAAGAAGGTCATCAATTCAAGCTGGGATCAGGTGGAGAGATGATGGGAAATGACCATTTGGATTATTACCTAAGGCACTGAGAACAACTATATGCCAAGTCC
The DNA here is from genome assembly GCA_004024945.1 of Uropsilus gracilis. Taxonomy (NCBI): domain Eukaryota; kingdom Metazoa; phylum Chordata; class Mammalia; order Eulipotyphla; family Talpidae; genus Uropsilus; species Uropsilus gracilis. Next base: position 32,208 of record PVHY01010126.1, read on the forward strand.
TTTTGTGTGACTGCTGCTTATAACTTATATTGTCTTTTGTCCCAACCTTGAAAGAATCTGGTGGCAAGTTAGGGCATCTGTAGAAACACTTAAAGGTAACACTGTCTATAACACTGAAAGGATAGTAACACACACACACACACACACACACACACGGTAACATCTCCCTGTATTGTAAGAATTGTCTTTCTTAGAGGTAGAGGATTTCCCATCTGAACCAGGGCCTGCCGAGCAAAGGAAGTAGGGTGACTGGAAGCTAAATGAATGGTAACAATGTCAGCAACAATGTGGGGATGAGCAGTGAGCAGAGCAGTGACAAACCTAAACATACATCTGAGTCAGCCCCTATCACCAAGAGTGACAGCAAAACGCTGGCAGTCACAACAGAGACTAAGGGGCAGTGTAGTGTGGGGCAACATCAGCTGCTGCAGCAAAACCAACCATCGATTAACACTCCAGAGCTACACAGGGGTTAGGAGGAGTTGGGATGAGATAGTACAGCAAGAAGATGAGGGTGAAGAGGAAATGCAACTAGAGGCAAACCTCACGGAGAGCTTATCAAGTTTCAGATGACACAAAAGTAAAGCACAGTTATTATAATCATTTTCAGTCTAAGACAGCAAACTTATAGAAAACCTCTGAGACTGCAAACCCAAGAAGGTGAAATTTAACAGATTGTATGTAGAATCCTGCACATAGATTCTGAAAATCAATTGAACTGCATAAAGATTGACAGAGTAATACTTAGGGAGTAGGAGGGGGCTAGTGAGTTGGTGACCAGAAACTCTGCAGTACTAATAATTTGACTGCTATTAACAAAAACAAAAGAAACTAAGACTACCAGGCAACACTGGGAATGAAAATTCACATCCAGACCACTAGGTGTTTATGACCAGAACATGTGTGCAGCACTGTGATAGGTTATTAGTGTTTTATCTGAAGAGGAAAACTGGATTCTAAGCTTGTCCACAGAAGCATAACCAGGAGGATGAGTTCAGAAACCAAATCCTGTGAGGAGAAGATAGAACTAAGGAAACTTGGGGGACCTAAATGTCACTATTAACTACTAAGAAAGTTTTCATTTAGAAAAAGAATTACACATGTGTGACCTAATGAGAGATAGCCAGAACCAAAAAGAGGGAGCCAACATTGGCTCAGTTTAACAAAGTAGAACTTTCTAACAGAGTTGTTCAAAAGGAGAAGGCACTTGATCTTCTGTCTGGGGTACTATAGAAATGGTTACTGCATTAGGTAGAAACTTTGATTCAGTGACCTCAGAGACTTCCTCCAGCTTTTAAAGAGTGGTTAAGAGCCTTTGCCTTGGAAACCAATCATCCAGTCTGGAAATAAAACACCGAGGGGACCCTGATGATAGGGGCGGTTGCAGAGTCCTGTCATAGCTCCTGTTCTCAGAATTCTCTGCAAATGATGATACTCTACCTTCCAGAGAATCTAAACTTAGAAAATGAATTTTTAAGAAGCAGATAGGTATTTGTCTTCTTTGTGCCCCCTAAATGCAATCAATGAAATTCATTTTGTCTGTGTCTTAAGTATGTCCCAAGAACCTTTTCTTCTGCATCTCTAGTTCTACTTGTTTAGGTCATCATCTGCTTATCTCAGGACTTTTCAATTGCCTCCTAAGTAGACATCTTATGTCTAGCTCATCTTCTTTAGTACATAAAGCAGTCAGAGTTTAGAGTCACACTTAACATTTTGAAGAATTCTCTAAAGACCACATGGGATAATGACTCTTAATGTTGAATGAAAAGCCCTACAGTCTCATGTTACACACACACACACACACACACACACACACACAATGTTTCAAAAATAGCTATTTGTAATTTTCTGCACACACTATATTATACATCATTGTGCCTTTGCATATGCTATCCCCTCTATTTGAAAAAACTACTACCTCTCCAGTCCCTATCTTGCTAGAATAACTCTTATTTATGTGTTTTCATACATGAAACCTTTACTTGGGCATAATCATTCATGAAGCCTTGTTTTTAATGAAGCATTTCTTACACCTCCTCCACAACTCATACTTTCTCCTATAGTCATTCCTTCCTTTTTGCTATTTTTGTCACTTTGTACATGTTTCTGCTACAGCATGAATTAAACTGTATTAAAATTAAAATGCAGTTGTTTAATATCTCCAATATTTTTAGACTCCTCAAAGACAGGAATATTAACCTGTGAATCCCTACCTTTGAGTCTAGCATATAGTAGCTATCATTTTTAGTAGATCTCATTAGTAAAGCACATTTTTTCATTTTGTTCAAATAAGTAAGTATATGAACTGACCTGACCCAACAAAAGGATCTTTGTGAACATGTCAGTCGTTGGCTATAATATTGTGATATTGGACCTTGTACCCATGACCCTCAAAACTTCTATGGTAGCAAACAAAGTTGAACTTCTTAAACTACCCAGTAATTTTAAGTTAAATAAGAAAGGACATAACACTAAGAACAAAAACTGAGAATAGAAGAAGTAGACATTTTAGCTCATTAGTTCCTACCACCTTTTTGGCATTTGTCTTAAAATCTTAATCAGAAAGATGATTTTGAAGAACATGAGCTTTTAGTCTTGGCTTTCCAAAAAGGAGCTCTCAACTCAAAAACGGAATTATTCACTTTATACCTCAAACTTTGAATGAGAATTTGCATAGCATGGTGTTAAACACAGAGGTATCCAATGGAATATTGAGACTAACATGAAAAAATAAAAGCTTTACTATTTAAAGCTGCAGCATTCCTAATACACACAGAGATTCTCTGCTTAGAGTCACCCAATATTTTGTACAAGGACAGCTATATAATTTAAATAAAATAATAGTTTATATTTTAGTACTCTAACAACTTCACTCACTCCACAAATATTTAATAAGATCTAAAATGTTACAGGCACTATGCTAGGACCCCAACAAAATAAAAAAAAAAATTCCTGTTCTCTGGGAGTTTACATTTTGAAGCAGATACAATAAACAAACAAAACATGTAATACTAGATGGTGAGGTTAGGAAGAGCTGGGTTGAGGGGTAGGCAGAAGTTTTCAATAAGGGAGTCAATGAGAAGTGATTGTGAGCCAATGCCTGAAAGAGACAAAGAGCCATCCATGAGAACATCTTGGTGAGGAGAGTTCCAGAGAGAGGGCAAAACAAGTACTGTGACCTAAGACAAGACCCTGCCCCATGTGTCTGAGGAATGTGGAGGCCAGTGTGGCTGAGGAAAAACAAGCTAGGGAGGAGTGAGAGGAGATGAAGTCCGTGGGGAAACCAGGCACCAGAACATGAAGGGCTTTGTAAGTCGCTACAAGAATTTTTGTTTCTATATTTATAGAGTAATATCAGCCCCATTTGAAGGTTTGACATGATTTTTAAAAGATCGCTTTGCTGTATTAAAAATAGACTGTAGGAGGGTAGGAGATGCTCTCATCTACAGCTACAATAGTAGCTATTGTAATAAGGCAGGTGAGAAGTGATCGAGGTTTAGAACAGGATGGTAGCAGTGGAGTGTTGAGGAAAGATTGGTTTCTAGATTTATATTTAAGTAGGGATGACAGGATTTGTTGATGGAATTGATACAAAGACTTGAAAGGGAGAAGAATTGAGGATGATTGAATAGATAGCACGGCAATTTATTGAGATAAGAGTGTGAGATTGTTTTGGAGGGTAAGTTGAAGAGGTTTCTTGTATTAATTTGAGATGCTTACAACATATTTAACTTGAAAAGATGAAACCACAGTTAAAGGGAGAGATTCCAATTGGAGTTACAAGTTTGGGGGTAGTCATCACACAGATATTTCAAGCTGCGAGCTTGGAGGAAATCAGTAAGGAGTATAAACACAGAAGACAAAAGAAAAGAAAAAAAAAATCTTAGGTGCTACGCCATAGGATACTCCAAAACATCAGATTAGAGACACATCTTCATTTCTCTAGAATTTTAAGAGGAACAGTGAGGAAGGAAATAAACTAGGACAGCAAAGTATCTTGCAGGCCAAATAAAGAATGTTTCAAAGAAGAGAAAGTAATTGACTATATTGAATAGCACTGATGGGTCAAATAAAATTAAGAATTGATCATGAGGCTGGGCATGGTGGCGCATGCCTGTAGGTGGCAGCCTAGGAAGCCATGGCCAGGGCCAGGGATCGCGGTTCGAGTCCCTTGGGGGCATGTAGTGAGACCTAGTCACAAAAAAATAACTGGGCATGATGGCGCACGCCTGTAATCCCAGCTACCTGGGAAGCTGAGGCTAGGGATTGCTTGAGTCTGTGGTACCCTGGGCAATGTGAGCCTGCGGTTCCACAAGCAAAAATAGCAAGACCTAGTCTCCAAAAAAAAAAAAAAAAAAAAAAAAAAAAAAAAAAAAAAAAAAAAAAAAAAAAAAAAAAAAGAATCAATCATGACATTTAACATGGATACAAGAAGAGTAGGCAGATACCAAATATATTGAATCATTTAAAACTACAACAATTCTACATAGGAATTATTTCCCAAAAACCGGAACTGAGGCACAGGAAGATTAAGCAACTGTCACAGAGTGACATAGGTAGGATGACAAAATGGCAGTGTAGTTCTGGAACACACATTCTGTTAGTGCCTTTTATAAGGAGAGGTGCCTTTTATAAGAACCTGATTCAATGGAAAAGAAGAGGTAGTAGAATGTTACTTTCAACATGTGATTATGGTGTTCTCTTTCTCATTCTGTTCCTTGACTTGATCTGTTTTAAACCCTTTGGTTTCAGATCAGGAGAAAAAGATACTGACTTTTAAAGTCTATCTTTAAGGAGATGTTATGGGTTCTTATTTAATAACCACGGCTAGCCTGGTTGACTCAATTATTTGACACTACAAAAACAAATGCACTAGCATAAACTGATCTGATTTAGCAGAACAGCTATGTGTTACACATGAACTAAATTTTTTGCCCTGGACAAATATCTTGTATGCAATTTCAGTGCAGTAGCTCATATGGCAATTCATCACTGGGAAAAATAACTTTAGTACCTACTCTATTGCCAAATAGAGTAGCACCAAATAGTAGTAGTGCCTCTTTTCTGTTCAGAAGGACATGTTATTTCTTTTATAGTGTCCAAGAAAGGGAGAGTTTACTGTGCCCACATCTTCACAAAATGATAGTATCTTCAACAACTCAGATTTGAAAACTAACATGCCTGTATGTGGGAGAGTAAAGAACTGCTCCTTATAAAAATAGGGTCGACTGTGTGTGGAAACAATCAGATGAAGACCAACCCTGAATAAAGCATTAACAAGGATTGATGTCTACTGACAGAAATATCTTTGAATAATTCTGGAGAAAGGAAATTTTAACAGAATATTTTATTTATTTTTCAATCAAAACTCTACCTTTTGAGAAAGCATTACTTTATAATCAAGCCTTTGGACACTTGATCATGGTTGATAAAAAGCTTTAAGTATGAATCTTGATTTAAATTTCAAGGCATAACCAATGAAATTCATTCCTCAGGTAATCATACCCTGGTATTTATTCTGTTTATTAGATATAGTGAACAAACTCAGTTCTACCCTCATTTTTGGTAGTAAGGAAAAATTACGATAAATTTTACACTTGATATAATGCGAATGAATGAACTTCCATTCTACATGTTGACTCACTAGGATACAGTGTTGTGATCACTTAGAAATCATTGTCAAATCGGGTTCTGAGATTGTGCCAAACAGTACTCTGAAATCCTCATATAAATATATAATGAAAGTAATCCCTAGCTCTTTTCTAATCTCTCTTAAATACCAAATCTCTTGCAAATTCCACAACAAAAAGTATATTTACTTTTGTTGTGACCAAAGTATAAGAATTCTTTCAATTCAAGTTCATGCCACTTGTAGCTCTACTCCATTATGACCTCATGCCAGGTGCTATCTGGGGCTGATCTCAGCGTCACCACCTATGACAAATGTGTGATTTCAGACATTAGAAGTGCCACATAGACACAGAAAAAAAGTGATAGGGTGTGCTAACCCCCCCTCCCCCCAATGTCTCCTGTTTAAGATTGCAGATTTCAAGGACAGGTATGCTAAAGTGTGAGAATGACCTTAGTTGGAATTTCCCTTCAGGGAGATGCAGGGGGAGAAAGAAGTGAAATGGTCAAGGTGAAACAGGTTTCCTGGAAGGCGGGAAATCAGGATATATAAAGGGTGTGCAAAGAGAAGGATTGGGATTCGAAGAGGGGATTCGGAGGCAATATGGAGACCAGATAGAGAGAGAGAGAGAGAGATTCAGTGGAGGAGAGATGGGAATCGGCCATCTTGTAAAGATGTGAGCCACGTGAGCTTGGCTCACATGTGGCCACCAGGGGCCTGCAGTCCTTGACTGCCCCGGGCTGGCAGCATGTGTGCTAAATTTAAGAAGTTAAGAAGTTTGCAGATTTGAACTCCGTGTTGGAGTTTGTTTTGCTGAGTTTGACTTGTGTCTGAAAGAGGCCGTGCAAAAGTTAGGCCTGAAAATAAAGTGAACTTGGCTGGGTCTGGTACATGAAGTTCCTGTTACCTGAAGATGACAAGGAGAAGGCAGCGTGGAAGACAAGGAGGAGAGCGCCAAAGAAAGACGTCTTCAAACACGCGGATTGAACTCTGATTGGCTGATTTTGGTGAGATGATCGCCCACTTTCAAAAGGAGGTATAGTGAGGCGGTATAGTGAATGATTCGGTATAGTGAATGTGGCTGTCTCACACTGCCACCAACCTGTTGCCAAGTCCCATTCAATAGTGATCACATTCACACTCTCCCTCTTCTCTACTGGGATGTACCTGCTCACCATTTGGCCCTGTCAGAATCACTTCTGTTGGGTAATTCTCGCTGTCTCACAGACCACGGGGGAAATAAACAAAAACTATTATTTCAAAATATAGATGTATTCGCTTTCCCCTTCTTTCTTTTTGACCAGCATGGGAGAGGGTGTGAGGAAACAAACCAAAAGTAAAGAAATGTTCCTTACAGTGCAGCAACAACTTAATTTTTCCAGACAAATCCAAGGCTGGTACTTCTAAATTAGAAGGAAAATTATACCAGCAAAATAAGGATCCTAATCAGAAGATTGTGAACACACTAATAATAAAAAAATACAGAGTAAGTTGCCCACAGGCTAAGCTCTTTTTTAGATAGAAAGACTTAGAAGAGCTTATGCAACATTCCAAAATGACATCTTAAAAATATTTGCTTTTTTTAAATTACAGATATCCCTTGAATAAGATGAACAAGAAAGATTTTTAATCTGGGTGGTTTTTAGTTCTGTGCACAGTGGGCAGAAAATATATATTTGGCCATATCCAGCAGCACAAAGATTAGTTCCTCCACAAACCTCCCCCCCACAGTGCATGAGGAAAGTGTGAATTTTTTTTACAACAGAGAAACTTATCCATAATCCTATTAGTATCCTAGGCACCTATTAAATATGATTGAAACAATGCCCATTGGAAGTCTTAAAACCTTAACCACCAGTTTTACTTCTAAAATAAAGTAAACTGCCAAAAGTTCTGATAAAAGTGACAATTTATATTTTTAAGTAGTACAACTGGAATTTTCCTATAGCGGTAGACAAAGGAATCTTACTCAGATAAGTAGAAGAGCACCAATAAATTTAAGGTAGCTTATGCAAGTTAGGCACTAATGAATGTCATCTTCTGTTTTGTCATGAAAAAAGATCTTCCTGCTGCTAAAGGAGACTGATTTAGATTATGAATAGCTGTAGTGATTTGCAAAAATGGCTCCAGAGAGATAGAATGAGACTCCATATACTCATGGCACTTGAGGTTTCTGCCCTTTTTGTTGAAAATTAATTTGTCCTGTGGGTTATTGGATTCTAGCTCAGCCAATGTATATTGCTCAGTCATCACAAATTTACTTAAAATTTAGTGTAGCTGAAGTTCATTCAACAAGACAAAAGTCTACAGTTGAAAGCTTCTAAAAATCTTTTTTAAAAACTGGCTAACAATGTAATTGAAAGTGCTGGCATCTAAGTAGATTCACATTATGTTTTGCAGGTATCAATATATACTATATTACTATGTTAGAAATAGATTTTTCACTAGTTTCCCAAGGAAAAGCAGATAGAGAGGATTTATCCTCCCTTATCAGGAGGACATTTTGGTTGAAACTTCCATATTCTGAAAAAAATATAAACCCCTAAATTCTGTAATGCATGCCATGTATTTAATTCGTTCATGCATTTTATGCAATTGAAAACAAATGTTCTTAAAAGCAAATAGACTACACAACTTGTCATGCTTCCAGATCCCAAATACCTAATACTAGAAAAATTAAAAGTACGTAAAATCTGTCTCCCTGTTTCAACAACTCTCACCGCAGGCAACTCAGTTCACACTTAGGACTGTATAGCAGGAAGCTTACTGCCTTGGGTCAGAGGAAGGAGGGCTGGCCTTCACAGAGAGCATCAGGGTACAAATCACTTGCTTTTGACAAAAGAAACACTCTTTAGTGGCCATGCTCCTTTACCCAACAATAAAGAGAAGAAAAGAAAAGGAGTATCCTTCAAAAGGGGCTATTATGATGCAAAGGAGACATAAAGAAAGGAGAGCTAATTGTGGGAACTGTGCAATTCTAATCAATCCTTCCCCAGAGGGTTTTTCCATAATATAATCTATACTTTTCATTTTTACACATTTCAATATGTATATCTGATACATATTTAAACACATTTAAATGTATACTTGATAGCCTTTTTTTGAAAATTGAGCTGAATCTCAAAACTTACTTAACTGAAATCGCACCAGAGAAACTCAACAGTGATGGGGCCATTGAGGTTGCTTCTAATTAAGTTGATACACAGGAGGCAACAAAAATGATTTGTTCATTTATAACTGAAGGATTACCAGATAATAAGACTGCTTCATATTGAAATATTTTATTGCACAGTAATTAAGAGCTAAACCTGAATGGTAAAAACAATAGGATGGATCATTAAGGAAAGCAAGCAGACACTCTTTGGGACGGAGGAGGCATAAACTATAGATTTGAACTTTTTTTTGGATGGCAACTTTTGTTTTATTCCTTGCACTTAGATTAAGATGCACTATACATCAGAAAAAGTTCAAACTCAGAAGCGATGTTTTTTGCTTGAGGTACAATTGCACAAAATGAGATACAGAGTGCTAACCAAATCATGACACAATGGACTGGAAATTTTAGATTAATAAACCTCTTCCAGTGGAGAACTAAATAACTTTTACAGTTTTATCTATGGTTATTTGTTTCTCCGAAGATTTATGGTCCTCACAACAGATATGCATCTTATCTTTCACTTTCCAGATTAAAGAGAGATGATTTTAAACAGGCTTCTGACTGGCATAATCTAGAATTGCAGATGATCTCAATTTTTTAAAAAATGCTAAAAGTGAACTTGCAAGTCAAATGAAAATGACTTCACCCATGTCAGGTGCACATGGGGGAAAATCTGCATATAGCTAAATCTGGCTGATCTTCTATTACCTATGCTGATCCCCTTACCCTGCCCTGCATCACCCAGGTGCAATCTGTACATGCTTAACCAGAATTAAAACACTTCATGCTGCTGATGCTTTAATTGATTGATGCTAAAAGTTTGGAAAATAAAACCTAACCAGCTATTACAAAGCTCCTTTAACCAAGCCTTCTCCTTTGAAAGCAGGATCCTCAATTGAAACTGGCAGACCACATTTTTAGGTTTCAAGCAGCTCTGTCATTCTACAAGGAATGTGTCTGCCACTTCACACGATAGCTTGAGCTGAAAGACATGTACTTTGAATCAGAGAATCAATAGAACACTTAATGGACAATTAGGAGAACAGCTGTAGGACTGTCAGAGACCCATCTGTACACAGCTCAAACACTGAGCCTGGACAGGGCCCGGAAAACAAAGTGCCCTGCTCCAGGGCACTGGCCCAGTACAAAACCTCCCTTTCATTTCTCATTTAATGTTAATATAGTGTTCTTTTTCATGACAAATTTTAACACGTGTAGAAAATTATGGAAATTGCTTAAGCCATTTGTCAACTTATATCATGTGAATTGATCAATAAATTTCACTACTTTGTTGTTAATGTAGATAAATTTTGGCATTTAATTAAGCGCCAGCAAAAATGTGGCCACTTTTAATTTCAGCAGATGCTGTCATTTCATTTGTAATACATAACTACAGGGGTAAATACAACCCAATCATGAATTATCACTAAATATTTATAGACAACATAGCAATTCAGAAAATAGAAACAAAAGATTTTAACAATGAAACAATTACTGTGTGCAAAGTCTGAGAGAGGTGATGATGAACTCTAATAGAAGCCATGAATGGAATCTTAATATTGTAACTCTGCGTAAGAATTACAGATGTAGAATTCTGCTTCCATAGATTACATCTGTATTTGGCAGAAATAATTTCACATTCTTTTCACAGAATTATTCCAAATGTTAAGAGAGAGCTTCCAAAGTTTCTGCGGACATATTGAGATTTATAAGTTAAAATAAAAATCCATTCTTTTATATCTCTTTTTACTAATTTTAAATAGATAAGGAGAATTTTTTTGATGTGTCATACCCATGATTTGAATTTGGACTGTTTGGTTGGTCAAAAGGACTCTGGGGTGGGGAATGGAGACAAGAACCAGACAATAGAAAAAGCAGAATGAACTTTTTAGGCTCTCTCTCCATCTGGCCTGGGGGGCCCCAAGATGAAATCCTACTCCTGACAGCCAGAGACCCTATAGCCTTAACCCTCCCTGGCGTACTCTGACATGATAAACTGCTGTATCTCATTTGAGGGGGAATAGGCTGCCTCTTGGTGATTCTGTTGGTGCCTTCAGGGAAAAGGGGACTTGAAATCACACTGCTGTCTTTATAGTGTAATCCACTCCATAACGCCCATTCTCACCATTGTCTAAATGCTTCAGTAAGAGGGTCCTGCTGGCTGTGCAAACATGTTGTTTTCAACAGAAAAGCAGATCTGAGTTCCTGCGTATGGTGCCTTTTAGTAAGTCATTTAAAAAATAAAGTTAGGGAAATCAAAGCTGATATCTCATTTCTATTTTTACAATGCTCCATGTCAAATTGGCCATCAATGCTCAGGCAGTTTGGCACTTTCTGTTCTGGCAGAAGAGTTCCTGGTCAGAGAAGATGATTCTCTAAAGCAGACTCTCTATTAGAGAAATCAGAATTAAGCAGCCAAAGGGAAAATGGATTGGGTCTTCTTGCTGAACCAAATTACACATCTAAATTCACTGCCAAAATTCTCTCTGGCTCACTCTCACATCATAATTCTTTTTATTCCAAAATTTCAATTTCCTAGAACTTGAAACTTCATTTTTATATTCCTAAAAGGTAGAAGGGACTAGATCATCCACCTCAGCATTTATATAGATGATTAAAGATCTTTTTGTAATCTCTGAAATGTAAGATTTCACAATGCATAATCCTAGTATTTCCTAAATCATACATGGTATTTCTTTTTCTTTGGAGGAAGCTGAAGAAAGATATGTTATTACTTGGGCAAAAGAAATAATGGAATTTACCCAGGCACGGTGGCACACACCTTTAATCCCAGTCTTGAGAGACTAAGGCTAAGAATTGCTTGAGTCTGGGTTCAAGACTACCCCAGGCAAAATAGCAAGACCTATTCTGAAAATTTAGCCAGGTGTGGTGGCACACACCTGTAATCCCAGCCTTGGGAATCTGAGGCTAGGGATTAGTGGAGTTCCTGGGTTCAGGACTACACCGGGCAACATAGCGAGACCTAGTCTCAAAAAAAAAAAAAAAAAAAAAAAAAAAAAAAAAAAAAGGGGGAATTTTTTAATATCTGATGTCATTAAGCTAATAACAAAGCTAGAAAGTTAAAAATTTGGTCGAGAAACAAAAATGGAGATCCTATTGAAACAGGGCGACCACGAAGGACTTTTTGACTCGAATTTAAACACACATCCGCCTGCTTTTCTCTGCTAAGCAGGCTACAGACAGTTACATTAACTTTACATTGCCTTTAACTTCTATACTAGATACACCTATGCCTGCTTCTCTCCCTAGGAAGCAGGCTACAAGCTAGCAGTTTACCTTTACCTTGACCATGAGCACCTCTGCCTGCTTCTCTCTACAAAGTAGGCTGCAAACTGTTCATTAGCATTTACACTGTTCACCTTTACCATTGATATGCAAAGGCCAGCCAGCTGCTTCTCAGCTCCCAGCTCCAAAAACTGCAGAAAAAAAACTTAGAAACACAGTTTAAACTGTTGTGGGTTCTTTCCACCATCCCCAGCCTTCTAAACCAAAATACCAAACTAAAGCAAGACTATCAGTGCAGACTAATTTATTTCTAACAAAGTGATTTACTAGTTACTTCAAAAGAAACATGTAAGTAAGACTCAGATTACTTTAACATAGTCCAAAACCTTTCTCAGCATTGTCCAAAGTCCTTCCCCAGATTGCCCAGAAATCCTCAGTCTCTCAGTCCTGATCATCTCACCAAAATCAGCCAGAGTTCAATCCGCATGTTTGAAGACATCTTTCTTTAGGCGCACTCCTTTGGCGTGCTCCAGCTCCTCCATGCCATCCTCTTGTTGTCCAGGTAGAAACTTCATGGTACCAGACCCAGTAAAGTTCACTTTCTTTTCAGGCCTGACTTTCACACAGCCTCTTCCAGACACAAGTTAAACTCAGCAAAACAAGCTCCAACATGGAGTTCAAATCTGCAAACTTCTTAACTGCCCTTAGCACACATGCTGCTAGCCCAGGTCAGCCAAGGGTTGCAGGCCCCCAGTGGCCACATGGCCAAGCTCACATGGTTCACATCTCCATCTTACAAAATGGCCGAAACCAAATCACTCTCCTCCATGAATCTATCTGACCTCCATATTGCACCCCCCATCCCCTCTCTTTGTTTCCACACCTTTTATATTTCCTGATATCCCGCCATCCAGGAAACCTGTGTCACCGTTCTCTCTCCTGCATCTCCCTGAAGGGAAATTCCAACTAATGTCATTCTTACATTTTAGCATACCTGTCCTTGAAATCTGCAATCTTAAACAGGAGACAATGGGGGGGGGGGGTGTAGCACACCCTATCATTATGAAACTGAGATTATAAAGAATTAAAGATTAAACGCAGAATTCCCTGTCATTTTTCCTATCAATAAATGGGGTCTATTTCCTCTACCCATGAATCTGAGTTAGACCTACAAGATATTCTGTTCAAGATAATTCAACAAAATAGTCTTCCATGAGGTCCTAATCCAAGCCTCAACAGGGCCTAGAAGCTGCAGTTTTGTCCTCTTTTAGGAGTCAGTGGCTATGGCATTAAAAAGACTGGGTTAGATTAACAAAAGAGGTCATTTGGAGAGTGACCTTGGAAGATAAGGAGGCCATCTTGGATGTCCCAGCTGTACGAGAAGCAGAAGAACCTTGTAACTGAGCTCAACCAACCCACAGAATCGTCAGGAATTACAAATTCATCTGAGCTAAATTCATGATGTTTTCACGTGATTTGTTACATAGCAATACAGGTTATTGAAACAGAGATGTTTTTAAATAAAAATCTCCCTATTTTTTCTTCTCAGATCCTATCCTTTTGGAATTATGCCAACTGACAATCAATGTCTATTTTCCTATGTCCTTTGCAGAAGTGAACGAATATCAATAAAACAGAAGGCAAGATAAAAACAGGGGTGTGTATGTGTATGTGTAAAAATTTTTTTTGAAAGGAGCACAATCAGATTCTTTCTAGTATACTGTTTTCTGTCTTTATGCCTTCGTTCAATAGCTGGAGCCTACATAGATGCTGAAACGTGTCTTTTGGACAACAAAAGAGAGGCACTGTCTGTAATAAGTCCATCCCTCTCAGGATTCTGGTATTGTAAGTCAACTGAATGACCCAATTTACTTAAGTAAACTGAAAAAAAAAAAACACCAGTAGATGTCCTACTATTCAAATTAAAAGTTGCAGGTATTAACTCTTTAAAATAAATTTTCTCTCAGATAAAAGAATGAACTTGATTCTGATCAAAACTCTGTCATATGCAGCAGTGCAATTTGGGCAAGTACTTAATATTTGGAGATCTCAGTTTCCTCATTTGTAAAAAGAAAATGTGCACTAATCTTTGAGATCCCTTAAAACTTTACCTCCTATCAAATGTATGCCATGCTTCAGGCAACACCAGTTCACCCTTAAACCCTTATTTTGATCACATCAGTGTCAACTAAATAGTCCTGCTCTGTTGCCCAAAGCAGAGATGAATATACCTTTCATCTAATATCCTACCCCGAAATGACCAAAGTGATTGTGTAATTTCCCAGAAAGCACAATCCAAACTTTTTTTACTCCATCATTCAAGAACAAAGAAGTGTAACTATGTTTTTTACCATGTATGTTTCTACTTGAAGATTTATTCTTTTAAAGTTCATAAGAAGTTAGAATATGTTCTGCTTGTGAAAAAAGAGAGGGTAATAGCTTTAGCATGAAATGTAATAGCTTTATATACTCTACCACTGAAAATGCTGATATTGAACATTCTGTTGTATTTCAAGGTCTTCATGAAATCTTGCTAACTACGGGGTTTAGTCAGATATAAGATATGAATGTGTCATGTAAGTCTAATTATGAAACAAGCAAAAAATATAAATGTTGGATTCTTTTTCATGTTGACTTATAGTAAAATATGATAAATATGTGGTATGGTAAATATGGTATCGAAGAAAGGAACAATATGGTTCATTCATTCTATTGACAATTCCAAAATTCAGTAGTTTCAACCACTTATGGAATCAAATGGATCGTGGAGGGATCCTGAGTGAATCATTTACATTTACCACCTGGGTAGTTTTGGGTTATTTGATTAATTTCTCAAGTATCTTCCCTATAAAGCATGAATATCCATTTATGCATAAAGATGAGATAATGCAGTTAAAGCACATAATAATAAGTACCTATAAATAGAAGCTATAATTTAATGTGGACTCCATGAGAGTAGGAACTTTGCCTGTTTTGTTTTGCTTACCTTTACGTACATGGACAGGCTCTATAAGTAGAGAACTGTTTCTCTGGCTAACAGCTCTGATTTCTTTCCATGGATTTGTCACACTGTTTATCAAGTTGAAATCACTTGAATTGAGTCTCATGCCTTTAACCTCCTCTGTTTGCAATAACAAGAAATGAATGGTCAAAAACACAAAAGTCTAAAGATAACCACTAGGTAGAACAATGATTCCTGATAAATTAAAATTTTTGAGTTCAAAACAATTATGGTTCCCATGGAGTAGGAGAATTTCCTACTCACAAAAGTTACTTCAGAAATTGCATCAACTCCCTTTTCAAAGACCGCTACTTTTATAACCTTCCGTTTTGATAAAATTTTTCTAACAAACAAATGAACTTAGTTTTAGGGGATCCCACTGGTATGGGTGTAGTTTAGTCTGATAAAACAAAGCAGAGATTCTAGATAGCTTGTTCTAAGTCAGTAAGTGAACAAATTAAAGTTAGAACTCATATTGCTTAATTTCCTAATTTTCATGTGTTTATTGGCCATACTTTCTTCAGGGAAGCCAGGCTGAATTTGTAATACATCAGAAGCCTGCCCACAGGTCCTGTTGACTTGGATGAAGAGTCAATTCTGATTCAGTTTCACATGAACGTGTTTTATTGTGACAAAAAGGGATAGTAGATGAGTTGACTCCATTGCCAAACTGTACCAAATCAATGACTAGTCAATCATCTCCTGTGAAATGATCAGGTTTGGGTCTTTACATGTGGCAAGCATAAAACTAAGCAAAACAATTCACACTCCAAAACAAATCTGCAGCAATTCCAATCTTATTAGACTCACAGAGAGTTAATATGGCTATTGGTAAAGATTAAGCCAATGAAGATACAAGTATGATTAGATTGTAAAGTTAGGGGGAAATATCAGAGAGGGGTTCAAACCATTTGGAATTTGTCATTAAATGCTCCAGATCCCTGACAATCCATGGCATATGATATGAAATCATACCAAAAACATAGTGACTGCTTTTATGATTCTCCATTCCCAAGAAGGATGATAGCCGGCAATAGGAAATGGGAGGAGAGCATTTCTAAGAAACATTATAACAACTCAGCTGAAACTTGGATTTTCTTTATACCCAGCACTGAATGTACCAAATTACATTAAAAACTCTCAGATGATCCCAAATCTTTACCTGCAGCAGCTTGCTTGTAGCTTTTGATGCAATTGATAAGATTCTAAGAACTGGACTATCTAAATGTAAGCAATGATAATAATGTTGTTTCTTTACATGCTAATATAAAGAAAATATCTTTCCATGTGCTGTGGAAGTCAGGTAAACCACTGTCAAGTTCTGTCAGTGGCTTGGGGGAAAGTTGACCTTAATCAAGAGATGTGGACTTGGTTCAATTTCGAGAGCATACTAAATATCTTTAATGGATCACAAAGAGCTTAATACTAGTTCATGAAAAACTGATGTGTACATGTGCATAAAATGTATATTAGAAGTATATTAATACAATTCTATCTCAACAGATTTAATTCTTAAATGCTAGATATACTTGTTTAATCTCCCATTTTAAAAGTAGAAAAGGTTAGATTATAACATCAGGTTAGCTCTCTTTGAAGCAGGTAATAATTAAGTTGATTCACTGTTGCAATTACTGTCAAATCCCCCTTAATTACCAGAGATTTTATAGCAGCTTCATTATACGTCTGCTGTAATGCATTGTGGCCCTAAGGAGAAGTGTTGCAGGAAATTCTGCATAGCATGGATAATTCTAACCTGCAGTTACAGCTTCCAGCAAAAGCTCTTGCACTAAATTTATCTTTTTTTGACATTTCTCCCTGTTACTCAAGCAGTTAAATGAGGTAACATTACTAAAATACCTACCTAACTTTGAAAGTTAGAATTGATTTCTCCATAGATATGAAAAGCAAAAAAGGGTGAATAAAGGATGTATTTGCCTTCAATAACTCCTAAGAAGGTATTAAATTATGTTTAATAATTATGTGTAATCGTTAGATTGTGGCATTCAAAGAGTAAGGTATATCTAAATTACAAACATATCTTATATTTCTTTATCTTGTGGTTCTTTCTTAGGATAATCAAGACAAAAATTATTACCAAATCCCCAGCAGATAATTTTGAAGAGAATAATCACTGCTATTTATTGATCAACGGTTTTTCAACTAATTTCTGGGAAAAGTAATCATTTAAAAAAAGGTTTTCCTATGATTGCTTGTTTTCACTGGAAAAATCTTTACAAATCAGAGCCTGTAAATTGAGTAAAGTTCAAAACAGATAAGTGAATAATGTCTCTCACAGATCCCTTTTTGACCAAGGAATTTACGCCACAGAATACATTAGATTTAGAAAGGGTGCAGAGTCAATGACACTATTGGCAGCTGTGTTAACAGTGAAGGGCCTGGCTTTGTATAGCAATACAGTTATTAAATTTCTCCAGAGACCATGACTCATTAATCAAATATTCATACATCTCTGTAAATACACACTGAACAGAGAATACCCTCAGAGCTGAACATCCTAGTACAAGTGTTCTTTCATGTAACACTGACAAAATCCTGAGAACATGCGGTCATGTTTTGCATTTTTAATGCACTATGTACTCTTTAATACTCCATTTCCTAAAAACAGAACACAAATGATCTTACTGATTGCAAGTGTTAGAGGGTTACAATTAAAATTATTCCACTATTGCTTCATACCATCTTTTTTTAAAATGAGGACAGTGAATCAATTCTTCTGTTCTTTGTTTACCATCAAACAAGTAATTTTTTCCCAGGCGGATGAAGAAATCCAGGGCCATGCTCCTATTAATACAAGAATTTGTATTAGCATGAAAACAACAAATCACTACTTAAACTAGGGAGGCCAAATAACTTAACATATTAGCAGACATGAACTTGCTATATTTTGCAAAGTCCTCAGTCTGTTTTATACCACTGGGAGTTTTCCCCTTATTGTACAGTAACAAAAGGTCTTTCTCAATTGCAGTCTCTGGAAAATTGGGGTCTGGAGGCCAGGCAGAGAAGAAAGCTGAAAATGTTGCCTCATAAGGCTACTAAGATCAGACTCTTCACCTCAGGGTGGGTAGGGTGTACTATGCAAAGAGAGAAAAAAAGCATCTAACATACTTCCCATCTACTTAGTAGTTTCTGAAACAATAGCATCTGGTTCTCAAAGTTAGAAAAATAAAAGCAAGACTGTCTAGTGCCAATTCATTTCTTTTTCACCCTCTCTTGTCTACTAACCAAACTGATTGTGTTGTTACACAATTCTAGCCATATTAACTCATAGACTGACTTCCCTTTTCATTCAATTCTCCCCCTGCTCACTATGTGCCATTTGCTAGCCCCTTCCTTCTCTGTCCAGTGGAAACTCCAGCCAACATTATGATGGGAAAACTATAACAGACTTTGGAATCAGGACATTTAAATCCCAGATCTACAAATTTCATATTGTGCTAACTTGAAAAGTTACTTCACCTGTAAAATGGAGATGAAAAAAATGCCTAATTCCATAATTTATGTGAAGATTAAAATAACATTTTATAAAATATTTCTTAAGTGTCCAATGAACGGCCATTGTTGACACTGTATCATCATTATAATTAATCCTCTCCTTACATTAACTCAAACTTTTTTTTCTTGACAATATTCTTTCCTAAACTGAACCAAAAGCTCCTCCCTCCATGTAAGTTCTCAAAATTAAGAAGGATAGCTTTGTTTCCCCACTTCCATGTGCAACTCCATAATTATAATTTCAATCCCTTCTTTTTGAAGCCCACACCACCTAGCTCAAACACTCGAAGTATCCCACTCCTCATTCCATCTAAAATTTGCTTTGCCTAGCATTTTCACAACTTTCCTTCATTGTATTCCTTCTCCCACTTCCTCACTTCAAATCCTCTTGATAGTCTGGTAAAGTTTATGAGCCCATTTTCAATAAACAGTTTTTAAATGTAAATGAAGTATATATGGTTAAGAAAGGGATGGTTATTAAAATGTTTTTAACCTGTGATATATTTGCTTTTTTATCAACATATTAGCCTTATCAAGTTCTACCATAATTTCAATGCAGGGTAGGTATTTCAAGATAAATACATTCATGATGGCATGAAAGTATAATTTTGATTACTGACAAAGTCCTAGGCAATGTTGGTACTACAATACTGTATTGCCTACATTCTCAGGGAAAATATTTCAGATAGTTGTTAGTGACTATATATATATATATACACACACACACATATATTTACATTCAAGTTTATAGATTCAAATTCTCTTCATGGGTTTATCAGATGAAGGACCTCTACATTAAATGTTGGCCCCACCTACATTCAGTAAATTTAGTCTATAGATTGTGTAGAATTCTATTCAAGTTAAAATAACTATAAGGGTGGGACTTCGGAAATCATGTTTCCATTTTAAATCTCCACATTTTAGAGTTAGAACTAAACCTCAGTTCTGTATTTTATACCCTTTGTTTCTTCTTTTATAGCATCTTTCCCCTCCCTATATCTCTCTCCCAGTCAAGTATAAATTTCATCCAGACTTTCAAGGTCATCAGAAATATACCTTTAATGAACATTTCATTCTTACCAAAATAGGATGCTTATCATCCACCCTTTATTAACCCAAACCAGCCATATGCTCTTGAAGTGCTCCCTAAAGGAATAGTCCTGTACCACCATTCCACTTTCATTTTAAAAAACATGTTTATTGACCCTGTCTCTGGTCTCCTTCTTTTGTTCAAACATTGACCTTTTCCCTGTCCTACATATAAATCATAATGTGTTTGAGAATCATCTCAGACACATCTCATAGACTCTGAAAACTTTCCTAAGCCTATACCTAGATGTGAACTTTCTATTATGTTTTGACAGAAAAATTTAAGATGTTTTTTCCAAAATTAAGGACTCATAATTTTTTCCAGACTGGTAGTTTTAAATGAATATGTAAAGTTTTACTTTGGAGTATTAGTTCTGGCTGACGCTATGGTATAATGTAAGTTATTATAATGTGATATGTTCTTATACAACATGACCTAGTACAAGAGCCATGTTTTGTACATTAATCTTACCAAACATATATATTTGATACTTAGGACCTATTTACCCTTTGCAGAAGTGTAGTAACAGCCGGGCATGGTGGCTCATGCCTGTAAGCTTCAGCCTATGAAGTGCCGGGGCTAGGGATCGCGGTTTGAGTCCCGCTTGGGGCCCATAGTGAGACCTAGTTCCAAAAAAATAGCTGGACGTGGTGGCGCGTGCCTGTAACCCCAGCTACCTGGAAAACTGAGACTGGGGATTGCTTGAGTCTGTGGTACCCCGGTTCCACAGGCAAAAATAGTGAGACCTAGTCTCAAAAAAAAAAAAGATGTGCAGTAACGCTTCTTCAAGTGTTCAAGTGTTCTTCAAGTGAAGACTAAAAAAAAAAAAATAAAATAAAGAAAACATTGTAGAAATTGACAAGTTGAGCCTTAAATTCATGTGAAAATACAAGGAATTCAGGAACCAAGGTTATCTTGAAAAAGAATAAAGTTGAAGGACTCGCAATTCCCAACTTCAAAATTAACTACAATGCTATAGACTTTATAAAATTATAAACTACAAAGTTATCAAGATAGCATGATACTGACATAAGAACAGACATATAGACAAATGGAAATGAACTGGGTAGTCCAGAAATAAACCCTTCCATTTTTGGTCAATTGAGTTTTGACAAGAATACCAAAACCATTCAGAGGGAAAAGAATAGTCTTTTCAGCTAACAGTGCTGGGACAACAGGATATCCAAATACAAAAGAAGGAATGTTAACATGTATCTAAAATCATATATAAAATTCAATTCAAAAAAGAATAAAAATTTAAAACTATGAGTAAAAACTAAAATTCAGGCTGGAGCGGTGGCGTGTGCCTTTAATCCCAGCCTAGGAAGGGAGGTTGAGGCTAGGAATCACTTGAGTCCGCAGGTTTTGAAACAGGGTATATTGAAGACTTTCTGACTTTAACTGTTTACAGCTATCTGCCTGCTTTTCTCCAAAAAGCAGGCTACACACTCTTCATTAGCATTTTCACTGTTCACCTTTACCATTGATATGCAAACATCAGCTACCAGCTTCTCTCTGCTTTCAGCTCCAAAAACTGCAGAAAAGAAAAACTTTAAAACACAGTTTAAACTTTCCACTTGTGGATTCTTACCACCATCCCCAGCCTTCTCAACCAAAATA
>PVHY01010127.1:0-37337 GCA_004024945.1 Uropsilus gracilis
GAGGGAGAGAGAGAGAAAGAAAGAGAGAGAGAGAGAGAGAGAGAGAGAGAGAGATTGAGATTTTTATCTAGGGCCAGGATAAGACCAAAGAGCTGTTTGAAGCAGAAGACTTCAAACAGAGAAGAGAGGGAAGTGTAGAGGTGGGAGGAAGGAATAGTACTCTCTTGGAGTGAGACCTGATGTTGAATTTCAACTTGGCTTCTTCCCTTTGTGTTACCTTAAGCAAATTATCTGATACTTTTTCTCTCATTTGAAACAAGAGGCTCATACTTCAGATTTAGAGAGCTGAAACTTAGATCTGAGACATAAAAGGAAATTTAAGGGATTCTGACTACCAGCTTATACCACATGTGTGGAGAATGGATTTTTCATCCCCTCTCCCCTGCTCCATTCTTACGGTAATAGTGAGCTACTGTTTGAGGCGGGGGATAGGGAGAGGAAGGGGCTGCCCTACAAGTGGATTATGATGTGTATGATAAGCTTTTTCTTTTTACCTTATTTCTGTTAATAACCTTTTGACCATCTTCCTGTCCTTTGTATTTGCACATACAAGCAGTAACCTGGCTGTGGTGAAACTGTTCCTCTGACCTTTTTAAGCCTCAGTGTGACAGATGGTGTTTCCTTGGACTGGTTCTGCTCTTTGGACAGGCACCTGACCTCTTGCTTTGCTGGGTTTCAGCTTTCATTAGTGGTGGTGCTTTTGTTTGTCATAAAAAAAGGATTTTGAAACTTGAATTGCTTCTGTTTTGCAGGTTAATATGGCACCAAGAGGCCCCCCTCCATTTCCAGGGCCAGTGCCTTTCATGGGGGGCCCTATTCCACCTCCACCTATGCGATATGGACCGCCTCCTCCATTCTTTGGGCCTTTTGGGCCACGACCAATTCCTCCACCACTAGGTACAGTGACTGAACAATAGTAATGGCTATTCTTTGCTAAAATATAACAGTTGCATTTGCAAGGCTTTGTGATGAAAGGGCAAAACTGGCTGAGAACATATAAATTTTTCCTGAATTTTGTTAGAATTCATGAGCATCGCGTTGTTGCTTTATGTACCACTTGTAGACAGGGAAAGGGATTGCATCTAGAAAGCCAGAATTATGACTTCTACAGATGTTCATTAAATTTCTGTGACATACTGGTTTTTGGAATGGGTAGAACTAACAAATACCAAGAGTTTACGGCGCCCTATTGGACCCAGGGCAAGCATCACACAGCAGAGAGCTTGTCATCACAATGGAGACATAATAGTGAGTCACAGAGTAGAAGAGAGGAAAAGAGAGCTCACTTTCTACTTGGGGACTAAATGGGAAGTATAAGGCAAGGTAGAATTTAATTGCTTGGTACCTTATGAATTTTGCTGAATTTAATGAGATGGAGCTGGGAGACCTTTCCCAGGTGGACAGGTACCTGGATTTTGACAGCATGTGTTAGTCCCATGCTCAGCTAGTGCATTGATTTTTTTTAAGTAGCAGATAATGCAGTTTCCTTTATCAAAATGTCTTCATTGACATGAAGGAACATATTTTGTAATCTCATCTTGGTATCATAGATAATGCCTTTAAGTACAGACCAAGTTCTTCTGTGGTAAAGATGCTAGCATTATATAGTGGAGAAAGGCACAGGGAGAGCCATGTTAAATCCTACCTTTGTGGCCATGACATGTACCTGTGCCTCCATTTGCCTCATCAGTAATATGGGGGTGGCACAACCTAATGTTGTGAGAAACACTGGGATACCTAAAATCTAAATTCCAGTTAAATTCCTATGTATTCACATGAGTTCATTTTAATTTTTCTAGGTCCTGGTTTGCGTCCACCACTAGGCCCAAGGGAATATGTGCCAGGCATTCCACCTGGAAGACTGCCTTTTGATCCACGAGAGTTTGTACCAGGACATGTACCCTTTAGACCTGTAGGTCCTCCTGGCCCAAGAGAGTACTTTATTCCTGGTCCCCGAGTACCACCCCCACCCCATGGCCCTCTGGATTATCCACCTCCACCTTTTGGCCACCAGGATTACCCACCTCCACCTGCTGCAAGAGACTTATTGCCTTCTGGCTCTAGAGATGAGCCCCCTCCTGCCTCTAGGAGTAGCCAGGATGGTTCACAGGCTTTAAAACAGCCCGTAAACTCTGACGTTTAGTCAGAGAAGAGAGCAGACTGTGTACTATTCATGACAGTCAAGGATTTCATTGGCTTTAAAATCTAAAAGTTTATTTTAAAAGATTTGTTTTTAGACATAAGCTGCATTGGCAGTATGCATTTTTGAGCCAAACAATTCAAAAATATTACTTCCCCTCCACAAATAAAAACCACCTCATAAGCTAGAGCCTTCTTACAACTTTGAAATGTGCAATAAAGAATACCTGTGTTTTAGTTGATGTAGCATATGTAACTGCTAAAATGATTTAGAGTGTCATGAAAAAATATGAACATTTCCTATGGAAATGCTACAAGAACATGTGTTTCCATTTATTATCCTATTTTTGGTGTACACCAGTGAGTACAGAGCAATGGTGTTTATAAGCTTGATTAAAAAAAAAATGGTTGCAAAGACTGTTACACTAGCAAATGTTTACTAAAACATCAGTAAACTTTATCTCCCCTCTTGCTCAAGTTCTTTGTAGTAATAGCTCATAAAAATTTGGTAGTTGTTTCTCAGGTGTCTGTTCATTCATTGGATTGTTTTCTTATGAGATTTGGACCTTCTTGGAAACTTGTGGACTTGGGTTTCCAAGACTGAAGACACTGACTGTAGCACGCTTATTCCCTGTTGCTTGCTGCTCATGAGGGTCAGTGGCCTTCTTCAGAGAAGTCAGGGGGGTCCCTTTATACATGTGCTTTCTCGTGACTTTCACTGCCTTTCCTCTATACCTGGTCACTGGTTTTCATGGACTATGGCCAAAAACATGAGTATAATACCAGGAGAACGGTTGGCTTAAGGATTAAAGCCTTCCAACAGGACCCAGGTCAGCAACCAAGGGCTGAACTCAATTCTGTTTTGTTAGCTGTTACCACTGACCACTGCAAACAAAAAAGTAAATCTAAGAAGCTGGGATTGCACCATGCTTACATTACTACACTACCTCTTAAGTGTTCCTGAGAACTCACCAGATATTTTATAGTAACTTCATATAGTGCCTTTTAAGAATTTCATGATTTATATGAAATCAAAATTACAAAAGGCTGATACTGTTAGATTGTCCTCTCCCATTGTCTGCAATCCTGTAATGTGGAGCTCTACCTAGATGATAACTTGTCACTGTTTAAATGTAATTTAGTAAGAATAAGCCTTTAAAGAGGAACCAGGGCTTCATTTTATGGTAAAAGATACCAATTTATAAAGATAAGGCCCTCTGAAAGAGGAAACTTTCAGAATTCACAGGTAAAAGGAGTTCTTCAGTAAAATCCCGTTTGTTATATATAATCTCACTTGATATCAAGAACGGAAGGAGATACCTAAGAAGAAAATGTAGTATTTCATAGCTTAGGTTATTTTTAACCATGGAAGATAAGTCACAAATACAACTTTGGAGTATCTCCTCAGGACACAAAATGCTGAAGTTCAATAATTTCTGATTTTAAATAGCAATACAGATTAAACTGGCCGGGAAGGTAGAGAAGGTAAATCTATTTTTAAGATCAAAGCTGGTATTTTTATAGCGGATTTTAATTTCATACCTCACATTGAAAAATCTGTAAGCTACAGAGAAATTCTAATGTCACCTGGGTAATTCTAAACCTGTTGTAATTGCCTCCTCTCAAGAGCCACCTTGTTTTACAGCACTTCTGCAGCAGAGGCAGATGAACTGTCAATACACAGGTGTGGGTACAGCACCCTCTAACATCATAATTGGCCATCTCAAAAAGTCCTATCTACTTCAAGTTATTTCTGACTAATTGCGATTGTGTGCTTAATTGCTAAAATCAATGCATTTGTGAAGCAGCCATCTTTCAACCCAAAAGCATTCCTATTTTAGATTTGATTATCTTCAATGGCTGATTTTTAAAACTGTAAATTCAAGCAATCTATGGGATATGGGGGTATTCTGTGTCATTTCTAGACAACTGTGTGTCAGGTCTGAAAGCAATGCTAGTTACACTGTCACAGTCTTCCCTGATACTAATGAAAGGCACTTAAATAGTTCATATAAGCCACACTTCTGTGAATGAGATGCTTTATATAAATTACCACATTGATACACAAGTACTATGGTCACAAGAAAAGAGAAAATGTACCAGTTTTGCTACATTTTAATAATAGGTTTTTTAAGGGTATTTTTTCAGCAACATCTCACAAAAGGTACCAAGTGCCCCACAGGGTACACAGCGCTGCCAAGCACCTTAGAGAATCCTAAGTGGTAGCGAAATGTAGTCTTGCCCCTGAGGAGCGTACAGTCTGGGGGGTGGGGGTGGATGTGGGGGGGCTGACAATTACACTCTTAAGAATCAAGGAAACAATAAAGCAATTTAGTAAGGCAAATTCTTTGTCCCTATTAGATGCTTTGGAATAAATCTAAGATACATGAGACTAAATTTGGCTAAGAATTCTTTCAGGCTCATGGGGTTTTTAACATCTCTTAGTAAAAATAATTGACCTAATAGACAACCGAAAGAGAACAGACCTCCTGAAGTGCAAGGACTAGAACAGCTAACTTGTTTTAAAAAGCAAATGTACTGAACAGTATTGCCAGGGACAATGCACTAGTATAAAAACAGGCCAAGTACTGGCACTGCAATCCCTCCATGCTACTACTGGTCATTTATGTAGGGTGTAGAAAGCCCACCCCAAATCTTCATGTTCTGTGTCAAGTACCTGCCTTGCATCTATGGAATTTTTATGTCTCATTAAGTCAAAAGTAATGGGAATAGTCAAGTCAGAAGAAGATAATGACCTGCAGGTTTCCACTGGGATGTCACCTTATCTGAATAGGAAAGAGACAGTGGTCCTAATCTACCTAATGAAAAGATGGTGTATCCCCAGATTCTGCATCCTTACCACTCTAAGAAGTGTGCAGGTTTTCAGGTTTCATGATCAGTTGTCAGAAAATCAGCATTCTCTCCTTAGCATTTTACCCCAATTATCTTCAAAGTACATGATTAAGATGTGACAAACCCCTCTGTAAAAATCTGTAATTACTCTGATGCTTCTAGATCACACTCAGAAACATGATGTAGAGCAACAGCTAGTCACCATCACTAAAAATAGGCTCATTTTCAGGAAAACAATGTGGTCATCTAGAAAAATCGCAGTGATAACCTGGGAACACGGCCGGTGAGGATACCAATCTGGCCAAGGCACACTATTTCTGAGCAGGTAAACTGAGATCAGGGTGAAGTCAGGCCACGTTGGAGGATGGCCTGGACATCCTCAGACTGACTATTGGGCTGCATATTCTCCAATTCTCAAAGTAGTTTCATACCATCCTGCCCACTTAAACCCAAAGTTGGATGTTAACTCAAAACCCAGAGCACACTGGTACAAGAGTGAACAGATGTGTAAATTCTGGTACATTCTTATTGCTGAAGTCAGTCGAGATGAGCACATCCTACCCACAGCAGTGTTGCTCTGGGTGCAGGGCAGGAATGATGGTGAGTCAGATAAGAGACTATTCATTGCACAATTAATAGAAAAGTGAAAACATGTTTCAGTATCTACAAGAAGCCTGCACCCCGAGGAGTCTGGTGAGTCAGTGATGTGCTGGGCATGGACGGCGGTGCTGCTGCTATGCAGCGGACTTGGCTGCTGGCCCGGGCAGGGCTTGCCACCCACCTGCTGAAGGGGGATCAGGCAGGCAGAGCTATGAAGGTCTCTACCAGGCGGCACGGGTCACAGCCATTCCAGCATGTCAGTGTCGGGGTCATTCCTTGTGCAAAGTTTGATGTAGATGAAGATAAAGTGGTTTCTTGGTCAATAATTGCAATTTCTTTCTTTTAAAGTCAGTGGGTTTCTTGTATCTGTAACCACAATTGAAAAAATACTTTGATAACTAACCTATTCCCAGGGCACATAAAGGTAGAAATTCGAGTCAACATTCAATTAGTACTCATTCTGGATGCGTGCCACTTACAGCTCTATCACAATTGGCCCAGGTTTGATTTCATCCATCTCCATGAAAGCAAAACACTTGGTGCTGGTAAACCGCTTTTTAGGCTTGTAGTGCTTGAATTCAAAGAAAATAGCTGCACCTAAGGAATATAGGCAGGTCATGTTAGCTGCAGACAGGACATTTCTGGTATCAGCGCATACTATCTGACACCAGAAGCATGTGAACAAGCATAATTTTAGAGTGATCGTTGTTATATACTCTCTAATGGTATGGCTGTGGATATAGCATGGAGTGGCCACAAAGTACAGCAGCACTCTGTGTGCTGACTGACTCGAGAATGTTCACACGGGTAGAATCATGACTGTTAAAGAGTACAAAATACGAAAAAGCCACTCACTGGGGATACATGGTCTTAAGTGTTAACATAACCAACCCCCAAGGATTCACTAGGTTGAAAAGGCATGTAAAGGAGTTCATCACAAAAATGATGGTGTAAATCATCTGCTGGTTCAGTTTTGAAATGCATGTTACCTCTTCATTAACACCTATCCGGTGACCAAGACCCTGTTCTGCTTTTCCTGAAATGATGTATGTCTATGTAGAGACGGCACACCACGGAAGAGAAAGGTCTGAAAGAGCAAACTATTCCTTCTGCCCCTGTGAGTCAGTGGTAACCAACAATTCAAATAGTCCTATCTCCTCAAAGCCTCAGAGAGAAGCTTTGTGGCCTCCCCGCAGAAAGAAGCCAAAAACAGAACATGAAGTTGCCTATCCACGTAGCCAAAACAGTGAGCCAGCTGCTCACTAACCCTCCTCTAAGCTGCACTGAGTTTGGTTTTAATGAGAATGGACACATTTTCATAGATGGCAAAACTCACATGGGACTAAGAGTTAAGCAATATTCAGAAATGTGCGTAGCACCCTAAAACTTGGGTCTGGAAGTTGAACCCTCACAAGTAAAGCAAGAAAGTAAGGAAGGAAATAGCAACTGGTCAGCAGACAAAGATGTGGGTAATGAAGAGGGAACAGACAGGCATCTACTCCCCATACACACATACTGGTGAGAAGCTGGTGACCTCCTCCCCCAAAAGGTAAATTCTCCTTCACTTCCACAGCCATAGTAGAGACATTTTATTATCCAAAAAAAAAAAAACCTCACAAAAGTTTAAGATGGCAGATGACATTTCCTAGTTTTTTCAGTTTCTAGACCCAGCTCTTTGTCATCAAGACTGTGTCTGAGGTCTAAATAAATATGAAAGTAAAATCACAGTTGAAGAGAATATTAAATTCAAAATATAAAACCATTCTTTTAACTTAAATTTCTCATTCATCTGCAGCATCAGTTTAAGATAGTGTACTTCTGGTATTCTGGTTATGCATAGCTTTGTACCTCTTGGTATTTTTAAGAACAAAATATGAAATGAGGTGGGTTAGGAAGATTAACTGAAATGCTTCTAAAATGAACACAATATGTTCACTGCCATGAATATCATTCAACACTACAGTAATGGTAAAACATAAATTCAAAACTGGAGAAATTCTTTTTTTCTTTTTTAACCCCACCCTATGAAGAGTCATTCTAAATATACTTTTACTTTTTGCATCCTATGGATCAAGTCGACAAGAGCATAGTACAGAAAGTCAGCCCTAGAACACTACCTTCCCTGCACATCAGAAACTTTTCCCCTAGCAGGGAAGTGAAATATTTTTATTCAGAAGATGTATTTCTCCTCTAGTTTCATCACCATTAGTTCTTAATCATGTCCCATCTACATGTTGAAATGCTTAACAATGGTTCTGACCTTTGGTTAACTTTTCCACATGTTTCTGGAGTTCGATGTCCACGTTAAAATGCACATATGTATCTTCTTTTCTTGAAGCCACAGGAGTATCTTGCACAGGAGTTAGATCTATGCCATTCAGATCTAGAGAAGTGAAGAAAGGTTGTGCTTATGCGCTTTCTAACTCACAGAACCTGCCAATGAGTCGCAAAGGTGATGTTTGCTAACTTACTTGGCAAAAGCTGAGATTCTCAGGTCCATTGCCACTCCCACTTAGTGTGAATAATTACCCAAAGAGCTCTGACTTTGGAGGGATATGAGGAGTTGAGAGAAGGGGAGAGGGAGTCCTTAGGAGTAGGAGAAGAAAGTACAAAAGAAAGTTTGACAACAAAGATCCATAGATCTTTAGCATTAAGGGGTAAAAAGTTGTGTCCATCTTGCACACAACTGTACTGCTGTGTGATAAAAATCTGGAGTGTGAACACTAAAGTAAAGCCCCTGCCTGTTTTCCAACCTTGATCAAGCACATCGCGCAGAAAGACCTTGAAACCTAACACTGCCAAAATTGCCGAGGTATTCAATCCAAGGACCAAAACTATGGATTTTTGTGAAAGCAGCCAGTGAAATCCTTTCATAAATAAACAGTTCTTAATCTCTATTATCCAAAGTCTGCTATACCATATTCTGATTTACAACAAGTAGATGGTACACAAAAAGGGTATATGGTATTAATTTCCCAGAGTCAGGAGTCTTCCAGTTTAGTCAAATTCAACATGGGCTTATTTAATGACCATGGTTATGAATTATTCAGCAAACCCATCTTGTGGAATTTAAAACAATTTTGCACATCTGATCATTTCAGTTCCTAAAGATTTCTACACAGCTCGGTGCGTACACAAAGGTAGTAAGTTTCTATCACTAGCATCACATCTTTTTTTCCAGTGAAATTCATTCCCCAGTGAGTCATGATTTTGCAAATGGTCTATCAAAAAAAAAGTGAGTATAAATACTGTTTAGCAGACTATGATCTGACAATAAGGGACACCAGATGTTAACACACCACAGCATTAACAGCGTGGGTCACAGGTAGCTTTGTGTTAAATTTCTTCTTTATGGTCCAATTCCTTTTTCTTGTTATTTGATACTAATGAACCCCTGGTCTGAACTGATTTCTGTAGTTGTGCAAGTTCCATCTACTTAACTTCAGTCTGCATGTGTTTCTTTGATTTGCCTCAAGTTGCAGATTAACTATAGATTGAACAAGGTTATTCTGACCAGTAGGACAACTTCATTCCCAATCACCCAATAGTTATTTTAAAAGGCAGTTCAATGCTTTATAAATAAAGTGCTGTATAAAATGCTTGGCAACAATAAAAGAATTCAACCCTCTTATCAAAGGCTGAAAATGAAAAGGTTGTTTTCAAGAAATAAATAGTCTGTCATACTGGAGAGTAGGAGAAAATAATCCTAAAGAACAGTTCTGTTTAATAACCATGGCAAAAGAGCTAAAGAAAAGAAACAGTGTGCTTCCTGTGTCCCACAGGATAACTGCAAGGTACCAGTGTTTATGGTCAACACCAGGTCCTATCTCTGTGGATGTGCCTTGCAGGCCCAAAGCTCACCCACCTCTGAGTATCTGCTGGTGGACACACCCCTCTTGCCCAGGGGTGAGAGGGCGAAGGTAGATAGCAAGGGTGATAGAATACTGGGCTTGGCACAGAAAACCACACCTCACAAGGAGAAGGATGTGTTTCCAACCTGTTCCTAGGATTTCTTCGCTGCTACAGACAGTGTAGATGTCTAGTCAGCAACTCTGATGGATTTAAAGGAAAGACATATACAAAGAAAAACTCAAAAGCAAATGGGAGTATAGATTATAAGCAGGAACACATTTAGTAAGGCTCTCCAACATTTTGGATAACAGAATGCCGACCTCTTCCGGGGTACTGTGCCTGGTGGCAGAATGAACTAAAATGAGTTGTCACAGATACAAGAGCCTCTTCCTACTTAAAACATGCCTCCAAAGAGCAGTAACATCATGAAGTGCGCTAGAGGGAAAATACGCAGACAGCTATTTACCCTTCACACTGACTGTGATGTAGGGGTCGATGCACTGCCCAGCATCCTTCAGACCAATTTTCTCAATTCTGAGTGT
Organism: Uropsilus gracilis; assembly: GCA_004024945.1. NCBI lineage: Eukaryota > Metazoa > Chordata > Mammalia > Eulipotyphla > Talpidae > Uropsilus > Uropsilus gracilis. The sequence continues at coordinate 9,987 of PVHY01010127.1, forward strand.
GAGCAGTGTCATTCCAGGTTCTGAAGGCAACCTCGGTAACAAAGTCCCTGGCAACAGAGAGAGGAACAGCAAAGAAAATGAGCTCCACAATCACTTCAGAATAGATATTTTAACCATGTAGATGAGCTATAGAATTGTTCCAAACATAACCGACATAGTGAGACACTATTTTGGTACCTGAAATCCCTCAACACTTGACATTATTCTTTTCAGACAAATAGACACGAAATACATCTGTATTTCTACGCTCACTTTCAGCATAAAAGGTAAAAGTTACTAAATCGAGTCTACTAAATCAGTTCACTTAGGGAGTTCAATTATAAATCATGCAATTAATAACCTATACAGTATAATCATATATAGAGTTCACACCAGCTCATTTCTATAGTAAACTTCAAATCTCAACATGACCGTAAAGACAGAAAAAAATTTTTTTAACACTACCCTAAAATTTGAGAGACTTAATATCAGAATCTGTTAACAAATCTTCAGGGACTAAGTCATTTTCACACAGTCTGTCTCTGGTGTTTCTGCTCCGATTCACCATTTTCTATGTGCCCTTTCCTCTGGTCACAAAGTCTGAGAGGGACCTGGAGGGTAACTTGCCTCTCAAGGTCCTTCACATACTCTCATCCATAAAGTCTCTTTGTCACATGGTGGTGTATTCACATGTTCTAGGGATGAATGTGGAACTCTCAGGCTGTTCCTCCTGCTCCACTCTTTTAAATATAGAAGCCCTGTAGGCGACAGCTAACAGTTTCAACCAGAATTCTTTATGCAGGGTTCTGCAGAGCCGTGGGGGGGAAGGGCGAGGGCACAGGATGAAGGAGGGGTATTTGGGCTATGGTGGAAGGTTCATGAAAGCATCATTAAGAAACAGTAATCTGAACCTGTGCCCTGAGCTGTGCCTGCTCGAGAGGACAGACAGAAATAGTAGTTTTGATAGGTCTCTGAACCTCTGTGGCAGCAGTACTATATTCACATGGATGATGCACTTTCAGGAGGATGGCAGATGATGACATCAGCTCCTCCAACTCACCTTCCTGACTTCCCCTAGGCACCACTGCCTGGGGTAGACTTGCTCTACTGCTGTCAAAGGGAACCAGAGGGAATTTTTAGATTCACTGCATGTAGGGCATGTAGGGAATGCAGTGAGTTGGTGAAGCTTTTTCCTCCATTAGCTTCTATGGCCAGCTCCTATGGTACTGTGCCTTCCCCATCATTGTACATGCCTGGCCCACTGGGTGTGTACATGTGTGAGTGGGCACATTTGGGCCTGGGAGGGAAGGGTAAAAGGGTGATGTCAGCCCAAGGTAAGAGATCATGGGAATAGGAGTGAAATAACGTATGAGCGAGAGCCCAAGAAAATAGGGTGACGATTCCTGGGGGCTTCCCTGCCTCCAGGCCTCCACCCTGGCCCTGGCCCTGGCCTGCCTGGTACGTCTAAGTGCTAGAACCAACAAAGAACCCACTGAGAGCCTGATGCTTGCACTATAGTTGGCACCATGAACAGGATGGTTGCGCTACACTGTGGCTTCTGAAGAAGAGGTATGAGTAAGAAGTTTTAAAACAAGACTTTATGCACAGCTGTGACAAGGTACACTGCAAAAGTCCATCTTGATAATGAAAAGTACTTGTCACTAGGCTGTACTTTGTGTGGGAATGCAAGTTGTCCTATTCAAATGAGCTCAGTTTTGGAAAACAATTTATAGGTACAGTGGTGGACGCAGCAAGCTGAGAAGTCATTAAACTACAAATTATAGCCTCTGTAAAGATGTGATGATTCTGATTGTAATACCCATTTTAAGTATTTTAAAAGTTAAATAAATTCAGCCTGAAGGTCTCAGAAAATGATCCAGTAGCAGAACTTAGTACCCAGGAAAAGTTAGAGTTGGTGAGATCTAATTATGCCAACATGCCAGATTAGAGTTTTCAGACAAAACATAAGAAATTGAAACGGTAGTTTTGATTTCTCAAATAGCACAGTGAGCTGACACACTGATGGCATTTCACATGATGCTGAAAAGGTTTTGTGATAAACCACAAAAACAGCTTTTCTATTTTCTCTACAGCTTTTGCCAGTAAGCATTATGTTGTAGAATTTGTTAAGTTCTATAAATGATGGTGAAGATGAGGTAGGTGTTTTCTGCTGCAAAGGACCCAAACAAGCAAAGGCCAAGATGGAATTAGCGTTGTTCTCCACCCGTCTCTGAAGAACTTGCTGGCATCTGCACTGAGATGTCTCTAACAGCTGGTTCCCCTCTTCCACAAAAGGTAAAACTCATGCTTTTTTTCACAGAGAGACATGTCAGATGAAGTGAAAACAATTTCTGGATGATCTCACAAAAATGGTTAAGTTTAAACAAAGAGAAGCGAGACCATTGGTTTGAATTAATAAAGTCAACTCAATTACTAACATCAAGATACAAACTGCGGTGAAACAGTAAAAAATGCATACAATTTCTTTCAGCTGCTCACTGAAAGTAGGTAGGGGATATGGGTTCTTTTACATTTTCAAGAAAAAGAATTTCTAAGTATGAGATGTTTATTCATTTTTTTAAGCTTTAAAAGACTTTTCATAGTCTTGGGGCTATTCTCATTTAAATAACAAGGTATCTAGTTGTGTAAAATTAAAATCATAGCTGATTAAAGATATGCAAACCCTTAATTGTACATGAATATAAAGACCTAAAGCTTCTTTATTATGTAACTACTATAAATTTAAGCACAGACTAGAAGAATTCTGTAAGCGTCATGTACCTCTGAAATGAAGCACCACAGTGCTGTGTCAGAACATAGAACTGAGTCAGTGTAGGCTCAGTTGTAGACAGCCTACCAATTGAATTTATGGCAGCCTGTCAACTTAGAAGCCTGAACTCCAAGAAGACCTTCATCTGTTTGCTTTATGGTTTATATTATTTACCTAAGGGATTTTGTCTGCTGCGACTGCAAGTCAGCAAACAATTCAATCAAAAATTTACAGAACTGGAAGTTTTATCTTTTACAGTAAGTGACTTGAAAAGGAAATAAAAATTAGCTAGCCAGTAAAACAGGAAGGTAACTCATCTCACAGTCTCAGTCAGCTTGAAAATCCCTACAAATAAAATAAAAGCAAGAAAAATATTTCGTTTTAGAGTAGAGTGGAAATAATGCACTACACCAAAGAAACGACAATAGCCATTATAATTTTCCCCACAATCCTACAGAGTAGATAACTGCTATTGCTATTGAGAGTGATGATGAGAATAACCACCATCATTAATTTAGCATGGCAGGTATTGAGCTTACAGGTACCTTGTTTAATCTTCACAGTAACTTTAGGAATTAGGTACTATTCTTACCCACTTTACAAAGAAAAACACAGGGATTCAGACTGTTTTATCAAACAATGCAAATCACTCAACTTGTAACTGGTAGAGTCTACACTCCAGCCAAGCATCTGTGGGTTCAGGCCTGTGTTGTTCCCACACCATCTCCTCCCCATAGACTATCAGAAATACTAGAATACTGCTACCATTACTGAGGTAGCTGTCTGGATGACACACAGACTGTATTTAACTACACCAGAAAGCTTCTATAGCCTATTCTAAAAGGGACCATGATATTACAGCATGTTGCTAACTTCCTAAAGTGAACAAGTTTACCTGAAATGAAAATTGCACTGTTTAAGAACAGAACAGAGTAAAACTATAAAACAAGAACTTTACTCAAGGTTTCCTACAGGGAGGAAAGATTCTCTCTAAGATCTTCTGGAGATGAGAGACTTGCCATATGTTATCTGCATTCCTAGATGGGCAAAAGTGGCTTTAGCTCACACATCCTCTTTCCCTGGGTCCATTTTTAAGACCACAAATTGGTCAAAGAAGTCCTTATGACAATGTACAGAAAACAGTTAACCTAGGAAGTCTGAGAGAGGTGTTCTTAGGAAGGCTCACTTGCGTGTTGGCACTTGGCTGGTGCCTGGGTACAGGGATTTGGGGAGGGGTCCCACCATCTCAGGTAGGAATGGCCACAATGCCGAAACTGCAAATAGTAATGGTTTACACTGAATACTGGCTTTCCTCCTGGGGCACTGGAATATTAGTCAGAGCTAGACAGAGGGTACCTATGTGATCATCCCCCCCAAACTGCAGTGAAAACATTTCATATGTGTTGTTATAATTTGCTGCAGAACTTACGTGGCTCCACTGGAATGGGGTGGTGGAAGCTTGTACCTGGGAAACTCCAGCCTTTGCTCCTGCACCATGTGTTTTGGCCTATTTTATTCTCATATTTTCTACTGAGATCAGTCATGGCTGTGAGTGCAAGTCCATACTTAGTGTCTCAGCAAATCACTGAACCTGAGGACCTGACAGACTTTAACCCTAGTCTTATACACAAGCGGCAGTCATAATATGACCATAAAATTTGGCTTACAACGCGTGCACTCTGGAGCGCTTTCTCTCCTCAACTGCAAATACAAAAGTAAGTTCTAAACACTCATATTTTAGGTCAAGGTGACACCCACCAGGAACTCTAGGAGGAAAGGAATCGGGAGACCCCACTCCGGCACCACCCTCTTCTTCATCTTCTTCAAATTCCAAATTCTCTTCTTCACCAGGCGCTAAGATTCTTCTATATGAAAAAGGACAAGAAAAACAAAATAATGAGCTCAAAACTAGATGTACTAGTGAAGTCTCATAGCTAGTTATTTCCCAGGTGGGATGTTGATATAAAAAATGTTTAAGTGTGAAAGGTTCAGAAGTGCTGATAAATAGGTATAAAGTAAGACAGTACTATAAAAGGACAAATACTGTTGTGTGTTTATTTTACCTTAATGGGACAGGCTGAACATCAAATGGGAATTCTTTATTATAGGTAAGAATATTCTTCAAGACTAGAATAAAAAGGTAAAGACACATGAATTCTTCCATGAATCAAAATAAAAAAATTTACTATAAATGATTCCATTTTATTATACATATTAATGCTTTCATTTAATTTTAATTAAGCATATTTATATATATAAAGTATACATATATACTTTAAAAATTCTCCAACTTATTGCCACTAAAACCACAAGTCATTTGTCCAGTGAAAATCTCAGCAAGTGGAAAGCTCACTGTGTACTCTGGGTTCCAGCGCTTTCAGACACTGGCAGATCTCCACAGGGAGTCGGGTCAGGGTTTCTGGGCCCTCATGGGAAACAAACCCTACACTAGTCCATCCATGCACATGGTGCTAGGTGAGACAGGGCACCAGAGAAAGAGAAAACTTCCTTTCTGAGACTTTATTAAAAAATCGATCCATTGAACTCTCTTACTCTCTTGTCTTGAGATTTCCCCTCAACTCCATAAACCAGTAACATTTGTAGTAGCAAGGTTGCAATTCTTCTAAGCTTTAGGTTTGGAGCCAGCTGGTGCATCCAAAGCTGAGCTAATGCTCCGACACAAAGTTGTTTTCAAACAAATGATGCTACTTCCTGCCTTTATGTGGTAGCTGACTGACATTTCAGAAACTACATTCTGGCACATAAACTTAAAAAAGATATACAGTCCTGGCTGCATCTGGAGAGTTACGGCAAACAGTAATTTAGCGTTTCAAATCTGGTCTCCTGGGTTTCCAGGAAACTACCAGCACTTACATGTAAGTGAAGAAATGGCATTCTGTGGGTAATCTAAAAGAAAGCCATTATTTGTATTCACCTTATCCAGCCATTTTAATTTGGAGTTTAGAGTTAAATTTTGGTGGCATATTGTCATCCCAAAGGAAGAAATCCCTAGTGAAGAGGTTGTAATTATGTGACTTACTCCAAAGGGAGCTGGATTTGTTTATGAAACTTCTATATGCATATGGATTTGTTTATCAAACTTCTACCAAGTCTGAGATGTGGGTCTAGAGTCTCCGTAATTCTGTTCTCTCTCTCTCCAGCTCATACTCTTATTACTTCTTTTTTCTAAACAAATATGCCCCAGCATTCACATAATTCTAATCCCTGCCTTAGATGCTGAAGGCAAGACAGTGACCTGGACAGAGGAGTATTGACCTCAAATATGGAGCTGAGACACTATTCAGAAAAAAGACAATAAACAAATAGACCAGTTGATGCAAGCCTGGTTAGTGTTATGAAGGACACAAACAGAACAGTTGTGTAAATGGAACACAAGAAGAACTGCAGTTAAGTGGGTAGGACAGGTATTTCAACACAGGTGTTAAAAGATATCTGAGCCATGATGGACATGAGGAGATTTGCTCAGAGTAGTTCTGGGTCAAGGGATTTCTAGAATGAGAGTATGCTGTTGCAAGAGCAGTAATAGAAGCTCTGAGGCATGAACTAGTTTGGTTTGTTTGAGAAGCAGTGTGGACTGTGGAGCTGAAGTGTGATAAGCAAAGGAGAAGCAGCCAAAGATGAAAGCGAGAGAGCTTGTCATCACGAGAGCTGAACAGGACAACTGCACCGATAACTTGTGTATTTCACTTAGTTACTCTAAAGTTCAGTCTCCCCAGCTCTTAAGTGGGAATGAGTGCATTTCCTTTAGTTCTCTTGAGAGAATTAAATAGCATAAGCAAGTCTACTGAAATGGACTCATTCCTTTCTTTAAAGTCTTACATGAGGCAGAGGCCAGAGTGACTAAAAACATTTAATCTGAAACATGGCAGATATAAATTTGTAGAAAGGGTTAATTCTGATAAAATAAGTCATGTCGAGCTTTGCCAAATTCAAAATTTGAAATTATCCTACTGAGATACATCACACACACACTCAACTTCTTTAAGATGCAACCACAAATCAGAATCACCTAAAAAAGATTCTAAATACCAAGAAAGGAGTTAAAGTGAGGTACATTCTATAAGTTCAAAATATAACAAAATGTATCTTAGTAGTATTGCATAGTACCTAGTAGTATTAAATGTATCTTTCCTTTTTATTCTTACCTCAATTCTTTAATAATTTTATTTTTTAAAATTGATTGTACACACACACATATTACATCATTGTCTACCCAGAGGCTCTCCCACTATCTTAACAGTTGTGAACCATTAAGATTAAGATCTCTTGTGTCATCCTTCCCCTGATTTTTCCTTCCTCCCCACCTCTTGCTTTACGCTTCAGTTCTGTTGACAGTTTTAAATTATTTTTGTCTACTTGTTTGTTCTCACACCAACAACCAATTAAGAAAAAGAAGACAAAGCAGAGTATAACCCAACTTTCCATTAGTATATAAATAATCTCTCAGTTTGAACTGGAAAACAATGATATTAAGGACTGATGTCAATACTGCACCATAAGAGTTACTAATAACAGTGTAATAACAGAAGGAACGCAGGCTATAGCATCACTCAGAACCTGATCAAGACCAAGCATTTATAAGCAACAAGATCATGGGGAAGTTGAAAGGATTGAGCTGAGCACTTCACATAGAACTGGTACCTGAAAAAAGGTAAACATCTTCTACTAAAAGATCCCATGAGGTGATAGGATAAATAATTGAGCATGCTTATAAAGATAAACACTTGCTAAGTGCTTTATAATCCTTATTGTCACCGTTAGTACCTGCAAAATCTTCAATTTTATTTGGAAACAAAACAAAAAAAGTTAAAAAGAAATATAGTGATAGAATAAGGAGATCAAATCAGCCATAAACATTCTTATCATTAAGAAAATTGAACATTATCATTTTCTTTGCAACCATTATCTAGTAGACACTGCAGTTGTAGTTATTTTTTTAAAAGATATCAATATGCTTTTCTTAAAATCTTATAGTCAGTCACCAAAGACCATATATTATATGACTATATTTGTATAAAATATAAATAGGCCACATTATAAAGATGGAATGTCAATTAGTGGTTGCCTAGGGTGGGGAGTTGGGAAGAAATGATTGAATGATAATCGGTATAGGGTTTCTTTCTGGGGTGATGACAGTGTCCTAAAACTGACTGTGGGGACAGTTGATACTTGGGCCTTTGCCTGTATTCAAACATTTCTTCTAGGAGAACACTCATTTGAACCAATGAAAAAAGTTTTCTTTGCCAACATCCTAACCACCAAAATATTTGAAAGAACTGTTTACTTCAATAAAACTTTCAGGAAGAAAAGGGGGAAATAAAATAACAAAGAAATAATTTGTAGAGAAGCTCAAATGGTTGGAGAGTTGTTTTGATGACATGAAATTTAAATCAGCATCAATAACTATGACCTTATGTTCCAGTGGAATCTACTGTAAATGTTTATTTACTAAAGTAAAATCTTAGTAATGAGGTTAAAACAAAATAAAGGCTAAAACATACAGATGAGGTATAACCTAGAATCAAATAATTTCTCATTCTATACTGAAGATGAAACAAATAATAATTACCACGGGAATTATAAAAACAAAAAAAAATCTATGCAACTAGATAATTGATAATTACAGATAAATCCAACTAGCATCTATGTTAAATAATCTTCATATCTGTAAAAGATTATATCTTTATTTAATGGAATAGCACTGAAAAAATATAAAACTTACTTGGTTCTAGTTTCTTCAGGTCCTCCAGCTTAAATTCTTCTTGGGACTGTGTGGACTGAATTCAAAATATGCATTTCATATAATTTTATTACAAAGAGTTCATTGTACACTATGCTCTGAAGTGACAAAAACTAAATATTTAAAAAGTAGCCAAAGTAAATCATCAATTTCTTGCTTTCAAGGTAGAAAACAAAAAGTCCCAAACTGATTTTTTTTTTTTGTTTGCTTTTGTGTTTCTGGAATATTCAGGCTCACAATAACTATATATATATATAAATAAATATATATAAATATATATAAATATATATATATAATTTTCACAGTGTATAATAGGACTAAATATTTTATTAAGCTTAACTCATTCATTTTTATTGTTCTAAAACCTTTCTGAGATAATACTGCTTTAGGTATGAATGCCTAATGTTTTATTAGAATAATTCATAACAATATCTTTGTCTTATATTAGAAAGAGAAGAAAACCACATTTACCTGTAAAGCTGCACTTCGTAATTCCAAGCATGTTGCAATTTTGCCTATGGTTTTCTGTAGGAAAAAGAAAAAGCTAAAATACCAAATATATTGTAACAGCTAATGTCAAAGATCTAGTTAATTTTTATTCATTCATAGGGGTGCTACAATTTTTTAAGTAATTTTACCTCTTTTTTCCACCTTGCAGACTTTATAGAAAAGAAATGGGAGGGTGAGGACTGGGACAAGAGAGAGAAGGTGAGTATATAGTCTTTCCTGATCTAATACATATAGCATAAGCAATTTTAAATCAAGCTGCTTTGATGACAGCATAGCTGTGATTAAGGGGCAAGCAAAAGACCCAAATGGCTTCCTTTCCTAACTTTGCCTTTTCCCTCTATAAAGTCACTAAAAGATTAAAAATAAAAATCCTTAAAGTCAGTACAATGGTATTAATTTAATTTTTGCTTGCTCAATTTAAAAACTGACACACTAAGCAAAATCAATACTTGTGGTGAACAGTGGTAAATATTTCAGTCGGATATGTCAGATATGTATGAACCATAAAATGACAGTCCTTGCTTATACTCTGCTAGAGACATATAGAAGACCACTATAATATAAAGCAGAGAAACTTGATCCTGGAAGCTTCAACAAAGTAAGTGACTCTCTGTCTTGAAAAAACAGAATGAGAATTTTTATTAAGAATGAAGTCTCAATGACAGGAAGGAATTCTAAAACTGAAGAGGTTAGAAAACTATGGATCAGTTCCCTGAACCCCCATATGAAGTAGGGGAGCTAGGTTTGAAGTGAGAAGTGGGGATGGGAATCATTCTGACTGGGGATCTGAGGAGTCTGTTATAAGTTTAGCAATAAATGACATAGAAGGTTCTTGAACAGAGTGACTACCAGATATGCCTTTAAGAAGACTGTGCTGATGAACATATATGTTGTAGTTGAAAAGGAAAAAGACCAAAGGTGAGACAACTGGGTTATTTCAAGTGTACAGGTCCATCGCTACCAGAACAAGAACTCATATAAAGGACCAGGGTTGGAAATGAAAAAGAGACCCACTGAAGAAGTATTTGTAAGAACAGACAGCTGAATTAGACCCATCAAGCCTTTTCACAAAAGACATTTCCCAAGTCTTTTCTCAAAAGACATTTCCCAAGTTTTTAGGAATAAATCCAAAACGAAAAAGCAAAGTACAGTACGGTAACTGTAAAGTCTTTATGATGAAATATTCTGGAAAAAAATTAATGTGCTTTTCTAAATCGATTGATGAGTTGGAAAAGTTTAATATATTAAATTTTGTGATTTTTCTTTCTGTTAATTTTCTTCGTGGGATAAATGAGGAAAAAAACAAATATTGGCCTAGTGCCTGGCATAGAGGCTAGTTGGCTCTATGTATTCAAAAAGAGACAATAAACAGCAGGTATAATGAATCACAAAATAACCTAATACTGAGCAAGACCTGATTCATGACCAAAGAACAAGTAACAATACTTAGGTAGCTCCACACTCTAAGAATTCCTTTAAAAAAAAAAAAAAAAAGAATTCCTGTAAATTCCAATATAAAAGGTTAGAAAATACCCTATTTTATTCTGAAAAGTTACATTTATTTATTTAGGTTTTAAATATTAATTTTATTTTAGCCCCCAGATTATGTTTATTGAGATAAAGTAGGTTTACATCCTTGTATCTTCTTTCTCCAGGGGTCATAGTTTCAAACCTCTACAAATATATACTTTCACACCCTGCCAACCACCAGTGCCAAAACAACTCCCTACCATGTTCCACTGGACTCCATTCCTCTCCTCTCCCATCCTGTCCCACCCCCCTCCTTGTCTCAGTTCTGACATTTAAACATGGTAATTGCCAAAGAATTCAAAACCCTCATAGATTTATTCACCATCTCAAACATCTGTTTCATAGGAACCAGAAATACTACATAAAATCTAGTATCCCCAAATCATTATTGTTCAATCACTCAACTTGGACAACAGAACTAGTAATTTTACTTTTATTATTTTTATTTTTATAATTTATTTATATATAAATTTCACATCTCTGTGATCTCAGAACTAGTAATTTTAAACATAAATTTATTACCACAGTAGTAGGAATGGCTAACAGCTATTGAACACTTACTAAATGACACTCTCCTGAGTGATTTATATGCATTTACATGAATTCATTTAATCCTCACTTTCAGACTATGAGTTAGATATAACCATTTTATAGATGTGAAAAGTGAAGAAAGGCTGACTAACTTGCCCTAGGCATCAACACCTTCTGTAGAGTAACAATATTGCAACACAGCCATACACTTGCTTGATACAATTTGGCTATAATTTTTATGTTCTTTAAAATTTTTTTTTAAAAAAGGTTATATTAAGTGATATGTATCAGTAATTCCTTAAAAATATTAGCAAACTCTTTCCTTCTTTACAATAAAATCCATGTAAAATATGGTCTAACTGCTATGAATCCACTAACAACCTGATTTAAAATTAAATATTTCTTTAAGCAGGAGAAACAGCTTTTTACACAGAATCTACTGAAATATGGCAAAATACCAATAGACATTATTCATAAGTACTCTAAGGGACCACACCCAATACCAGTATTAAAAAAAAAAAAAAAAAAAAACAAAGGAGTGAAACTCATTTTCAGCTGCAGCAATGACTTTGAAAACATGTGGCATTTATTGGATGTGAAATCAAGTGCTTGCTACTGGAACTCTTTCACCTTTCTTAGAAACAAATTCTTCAGTGAAATGCAGCAGCTCAAGTGTCAGAGTATAAGTACTGCTGATTTTCTAATGTACATTAAGAATAAACATTAAAGCAGTGCCATTTCATTTTAAGATAGATTTATTAAACTATAAGCACTTCATGGACATTAATCGCTTGTGCTTAATATGGTACAAAAATGGAAAATGCTCTCATTTCCAGACTATGAGCTATTCCATGTTATCATTCTAGAGAAACTGGCAATGCAAAAAGTGCAGTTAAAGGAAATGAAGGAATAAAATTGGACAATTAAAAAGTTATATTAACTTTGCTAAAACATATTGAATTTATATAAGGAAAAGTAAGTTTAAAAAATGCACATACACGGAAAATTTTTCTTAGTATCATGAGACAGGATATTCTATTCTGTCTAGAAACTTACATGAGAAAATCTACTACATCAAAATAGGGAATTTAATGGAATGAAAACTTTTGGCAGCTATTCTTTGGCTACTAAACCCAGTTGTTATAATGACAAAACTACTGAGAACTGAAATGAAAGTTAAGTCAACTAATCATGATGGGGGTCAAATAAGAACTATAGACTTGTCTATTTTCACCAGAAATCTCTGAGAAGATTATAAATAGGAAATCCATATGAAGATTTTATGCTATTTCTCAACTTCAGTGAAGTTTAGAGGGATGAAGAGTTTGGCTTTAGGGTTCTATAAATAAGTAATGTAAGTAATTCAAAATTAGGATAATAATCACATATGAATAATATCAATAGCATAAGCTCCAATAAAGCCCTTACTCATTAAATGTTTTTATTCTTTTATTTTTTGTTTTTAATATTAAATCTTTTTTCTATTTATCTATTTTTTAAAATTCTTAGCAATCCCAGGGATTTACCCCCTCCCCTCCCATCCTAATATTAAATCTTTTTTTAAGTTTATTAAGAGCTAGGTAATAAAAAAAAGTTCATGAATAAAATGCTTTAGAATTTTTTTTTTTTAATTTTTTCAAGTCCCACAAATTAATGAATGGTGGACATAATTTCAAAATTTGTCACTGCCACAAAAGTACTGGAACTAGTAAGCACATACAGGACACAATAAAAAGTAGAAGACATAAAGGGTCATTAGTGTCTGACCATTCTCATTTTTCTCTTGAGGAAACACTGCCAGGTTTCTGTTCCTTCTCCTTTGGCTTATGGGCCTGACATTCAATTAACTTTGCAGACCTAATAGTGGGTATCAATATCTCTCATAACAAGTTCTTCAAAACATTAGTCAAACCCAATGAAAGTTTCTGCAAAGGATGTTTTAGAAGGAGACTTCTAAAAGCAAAGACATTTCAGAAATACTCCATACTCAACATTACAAAAATTCAACACATATATTAGCATATTAATACCCCAAGAAGTCACAGATTTTCTCTGTTCAAAACAAATCTTAGTTCATCAGAGCCACTGGAACATTATTAATGTTCCAGATCACATCTGGAACATTATTATTTTCTAGTCAGTTATGAACTCGGAGTCTCTCTTTGTGACATTCAAACATGAGCTTTTTAGCCCGTTGTGAATGACTCGGCTGCATTTTAGAGAAAATTGAATTTGTAAATGCATACAACTTGCCTTATATTGACAATGGAGTACAAAGTGATTTGGGGTCCTTCTCCAAGCCCAAGGAGCAGGCAGGCAGGTACAAGCTCTCTCTGCAGTCACAATTGGCGGCCACAAATGCCTCCTAGGCAGGCGTTATAAATAATAAAGTCCTCAGAAATCAGGCCTCCAGGGAATGGGGAGAAGGGTACAGGATACTCCAAAGATAGAAGCTATTACAAGATTAAAGATCTATAGCTATCTAACCCCTCATTTCATAGTAAGGGAATCAAGGCTCAGAGACAGAGGCTGACTAAAGGCCATTTCAGATTCACTGACTCCAGATCACAGGCTTTCTCCTAGACACCATGCTGCCTCCTGGACCTTTGGGAGCATACAATCTGAGAGCCTGTGTAATAAGCTAAAAAGAAAGCAGGTGGGAACCTACTAAGGATCAGTTATACATTAAAACATAAATAGTACTGTCAAACATGAGCTTCATGTTTGATAGAAAGCTTTAGAAAGCTAAAGATAATTAAGAAAAATTATTTCTCATTAGTCAAATTATTATCAAATGACAAAAAGCTTAATTCCTGAGGACTTTTTTTTTTTAAGATAGTAACCTTAGTATGTTTTGATCAAATCACTTTATAGCTGAGGTCACATCACTGATAGGCATCTAAGCAACAGGAGTTGGAGACATATACATTAAGTAACCTGGAAGAACAGGTGATTAAAATATGAGGTCATTAAATTCTTTTTTAATTCCCTAAGCTTTCATTTTGTTTCCATATTTAAAACACATCTTTGTTAGCTACAAGTTTATATTCAGTTACTTGACATTCTGTTTCAAAATCTAGGTGTTTTAACTCTTAATTCTGTGATACCAGCTAATCATCTCCTAACTGATACCCAGATAAATTTCAGAAATCTTACAGAGTTGATAAAACATATTTGTGTTCTTTTCCCTAAGCAAATCAGTTGTTTCCTTGGTGGAAATTGTTTAGCGTTCAAATCCTAAATTTCCTAAATATACTATAGATAGTTGTACTTATTAGGGAAAATAGATTTAAAAAAATAAATTGTAATAATCCTTTTTTTAAAATACAAAAAAGTACATTCTATAATGTAGATCCTAAATGTTTTTAAAAAATCAAAAAATGAAAGTACTAATTTGTGCAAGATAATGATTAATCCTAACTGCTGGGGTCTTTTTCTTTCCAAATGCCTAAAAATAAGAGTAAAATGAATATAGACCACAGAACTAAAATTGTTAAAGTTCACAGTAAAGAGTACAAAATAATCACTTCAATCCTTATAAAAATAATTAATGAATATAATTAAGTCACCATAGTTTTCACAATGTCTTTTCTTACAAAATGAGGGAAAGACATCCATTAGTTTTTTCATTGTGTAGGAGATTAAAATTAAAGCTTGACCTTGGGCCAGGGAAAAACTATTTCTTCTCTTAAAGTAAAGCTGCATAAAGTATCCCATTTTCATTATCTCTGATGGCCCAGGACATCAACTTGATACATTAAAACTTTAATTCAAGGAGAAAGCATCATTGAAACAGTTTGCTTACTGATTCTTAAGCAAATTCTTGACATGAATTAACTTATTTTCAATGTTGGCTTTTTTTGGTGTTTTTTTTTTTCTTTGTTTTGGTTTGTGGTGTTTGTTTCAAGAGGAGGAGGAGGAAATAGAATTAAGAAAGTTCTAAGTTAAGTACTGAAAAGGGATATGATTACAACTACACCCCAGTCTTCAAATCTCCTGCCCTAACCAGAATGTGGATGATCCCAATGGAAGTTCAAGTCTGAAAGCCAGGGTAGAGAAATTTATTGGTAAATCATGTGGCATCTCTCAGGATTACTTAATGTTCAGCAAAACATCATCAGTTACCATTCCTTGCACTTGAATGTAACAGTTGTTATCTTTGCTTAGGACTTGAAGACAGAACTCTTTTCATTTGGAATCCCATACAGTCAGAGATTACGCTATGGGTACCTTTTGTTCTTCTGTGAATTCAGAATTATTGTGTTGAGCTTGGGCCTCTTTCTGTAGATGTCTTGCTAATCTGTAGGAAGATAACAACATATTCTTTAGGATTGAAGGAAAGTAAATTCTCAAGTACAACAAAGTGAAGCAATTTAAATCTTAAAAAAAAAAACAGAATGAAGCATAACACTTGGTTCTGTTTTCAATGTATATATCTATATTATCTTTAGAAGCAAGCTCTTTATTCAAGAAAATGAAAATAAGACCATGCTTTTCATATTTCATGTTAGCTCTAAGCAGTAAAACTAGATTTTTAAAACTGGAATCTCAAATGTCTAATTCAACTGTCTTTAGGATGCATGGATTTTTTTTTCTGTAATAAGGCAATAAGCAGTGATTTGACTTTTGCTTAAACATCCTCAGTGAGCAATTAATTTATAATTAATTTTCCGAGATTAGTTCAAATCAAGGATTAACAAAGTAATAATACTGCATCAAGATATATTTTGAAACCATTTTTTCATGGAAAAGAAAATGTACCAGACATTAAAATCCTTGCTTGCTCAATTCTCACTATATTTTAAAAATAGAAGGTAGGCATTGAGTATGTTTTCAAGGATTGCAGTGTTACTGGTTCAAATTCAACAGTAAAGATCCAAAACTATTTCTGAGATAGCAGTTAGAACTTAGATGAGATTCTTAGGAATAAACAATAAAAGACAACAATTTAAACTGGGCAAAGAAACTGAATTGACATTTCTCCAAAAAGAGATATAAAAATGGTCAATAAGCACATGTATATCAGTATCATTAGTCATCAGGGAAATGCAAATCAAAGCCACAATGACCTACTACTTAACACTAAATGGGTATATATATATATTTTTTAAGGGAGACAAAAAAAAAGTGTTGGCAAGGATGTGGAATATTGGAACCCGATGCAGGGTTGGTAGGAAAGTTAAATGATGCAGTCACTGTGGAAAAATGTAGCCGTTTCTCAATAAAGTCAAACATTATAGAGTTACCATTAATCTTCAATTTCTAAATCCTAGGTATCTAAGAAAACTGCAAACATATGTTCACACACAAAAGACTCCGTACAAGGATGTTTACAGCAGCAGCGTTATTCATAACAGCTAAAAAGTGAAAACCCAAAATGGCCATCAATTGATGAATGACAAGATGTAGTGCAGCCATTCAATGAAATATTATTTGGCTATAAAGAGGAATGATCCATACTATACAAATTGGCTGAATCTCAAAAGCAGTCTGCTAAATGAAAGAAGTCAGATGCAAAGGAGCACATATTATATGATCACACTTATATGAAAAATCTAGAGAAATTACCTCTACAGGTAAGCCTATAGAGATAGAAAGCAGATCAGAGGACACTGGGTCCAGGCAAAGGTGGTACTCGGGATGGACTAATATCAGATATGTGGTTCTTTTTTTTGAGACTAGGTCTCGCTATTTTTGCCCGTGGAATTCCACCGCAGGCACTCGTTGCCCGGGGTACCACAGACTCAAGCAAACCCCAGGCTCAGCTTCCCAGGTCGCTGGAATTATAGGTGTGCGCCACCATGCCTAGCTATTTTTTTGGAACTAGGTCTCGCCCCAGGCGGGACTTGAACCGCGATCCCTAGCCCCGGCCGCTTCATAGGCTGAAGCTTACAGGCACGAGCCACCGTGCCCGGCCCAGATATGTGGTTTTTTTGAAGGCAATGGAAATGTTCTGTAATTAGAGAGTGATGGTTGCATTACAATGAGAATACACTCAAAGGCACCAAATGGTACAACAGCTAGTTTATGTAGGTTTTAGACAAAACAGCACCAAACCTATAAAGGATACTATCACAGGATGAAGAAATTCTAGAAAGCCCCGGTTTGGATAATCAGTTTGGTGAGCCAGGCAGAGCTTGTTTCCTACCCCTACTAGGTAATGCTGGTCTACACTATGTACGCTATAGCAGGACAGCTTCATCCCTCTTCGGATGGTTGTCACATCAGATCCCCGCTTAAGGTTCTAACAGAAGAGTCAGTCTCTAATGACAGATACAGCTTAGTGGATACCTGGGGCAAGAGTGGGAGTAAACGGGGGCAAGAGTGGGAGTAAACGGGCACAAGGGATCTTTAAGGGTGTTGGAAAGGTCTTAACATTTGATTGTAGCAATGACTGTACATTTTGATGTTTGCTGACAATTCACTGAATTGTATATGTAAAAGGGGGTGAAATTAATGGTATACATTATACCTCAATAAAGTTGTTTTAATACAGACTTAAAACCTAAGCAAATAATTTTTCTTAATTCATAAAGGATTGAATCATTTTAGGACAAGGTCCTAAATGATGAAGCACTATTTTGTCCACCAAGGGAAAATTCATAGGCTCTGAATGTTAGATGATCAGTAAAAGGATTGAAATTCTGTTAGGAAAGGTGTCAAATGTTACCTAGAAAATCATCTCACCTTACAAGAGTGCCTAAAGAAACAGGTTTGTTCTCCAGAGGGAATTTTGAATATACTTTAAAATTAAATATACTCTAAACACATAAACAAGTATATTAAACCCTACAGCAAACCATGGGACAAACAAGTGTTTCTCAAATGAACCATGATACCTAGTTTAGGATTGCTTTTCTCCCCCTGATCTGTTCCAGGCTAATACCAAGTTGATAGTTTCTAAAACCTACATCCCAACTTCTTTATCCTGTGCCAGGGCAGAGAGCAGCCTATAGACCAGCATGAATATGTGGGGCACACAGAGTGACACTGATGCACGACAAAGAAAACAAGGAGCAGGCATTCTGTTTTTATATTCATTCATTCATTTAACCAGTATTTTTTGAGAGTTCATATGTTAGATTACTAATCCAGGACTGATATTGTGAAATATCTGATCATGAGCAAAATGTATCTCCAGGAAACTGAGAGTTGTTTTTATTGGGTACATTTTGACAGCAATGTTAGTTTTAACATTATTTGCTTAAATCTTCCAACAGTCTTTTGGCCTCAATTTCTTGATGTTTTCATAGCACACACCCATGTATCCATTTATTAGAATCAATTATGTCTAAATAACTACTATTTCTATATAACCTAGTACTACTTGGAAACATAATTACTAAGTATATATACACTAGGGGACACAACTTATAACTCCTGTGATAATTTGCCCTCAAAGACCACACATTCTAGTTGAGAGACAATAAACCAAATTAGCAAATTATATGATGGTGATGTAAAAAATGTGGCAGCACTAGAGAGAGGGTGAGGCAGGATGAGACAGAAATAGAGGAAGGATGGGTTCTGCGATTTTATAAACAGGTGACTTGAGGGTGGTGACCAATAGACCCAAACAGATAACTGGGAGAGCAAGCCAGAAAAAGTACAAAAGTCCTTTTTGTATAACATCTACAAGTGTTATCATACCTGTGATAACACCTATTCCTCTACAGTCCTGTGCCTCAGTGCGTTGAAGGTAGAAATCCAGTTTCACTCATCTTTATCTCCCCATCCCTTAACTGCTGAGTGATGAGACAGTTTTAAACACCAGTGTTCTTAAACTGTAACAGTATAAATATGCTTGTCCCCTTACCCCCAAGATTCCCCTGTCCATAAATTTGCTCCTGCACTAACCAGCTGCTCATCCAGCTAGAAATGTCAAATCTCCTAGGCTCCTCTGCCTTCCTCATTCCAATTTCCAGTCAACTGCTAAATCTAGTCAATGCTTTCTCATCCTTTAGTAGGCCCTACTCTTAGATTTATACAAATATAAGAGAATTTGCCTTCATTAAAAAATATATTAGGTGATTTAAAACATGATCACACACATACATATATACATACATTCAGTCACACTGACCATATATATATATACACACACATGTATATACATATATACACACATATAGTTACATATGGCTTAGCCACAAAATTTGAGTCAACCATTATATATTTGTTCCAGTTTGATCATGGCAGTTATTATAATAATAAATAATTCTAAATCATGAAGTTCATGATTAATATGGAGGTGCAACAATGGATCTGTATGTGCCTGTTATTACTCTATTGAGTTGCTTCTAGAAATTCCAACTGAACAGCTTGTGTATTCACTTATCCTTTGTAATTCCAATTGGACATGGTATTTCCCACTTTTCAGTATGAGGCCTGCAGCTGAGGGCCAACAGCTGCTAAGTCCCACCACATCACAAGTGAGAGACAGCTTTATATTAAGGGTATGCAGTTTTAGTTAACATACAAATGAGTCCACTCTTACTGTTTATTGGGGACAGTATAAATGTCTTTGTTCTCTGGTAATGATGGAAATCTACTAATTTGTCTGATTCACCCACCTTAAACAGCTTAAAGGGTTATCTAGTTCAGACTATCTAGTTCAGAGGACAGGATCTGGACTTAAAAAAAAAATCCCTAGATTTCAGTGGTGTAGTCAATCTGTTTAGCCTGAGTTTCAGTTAACTCACATTGTAAAATGAGGACAATAATGCTGAGTAAGTTGCAGGAGAAAAGTGAAGTCAAGCCAAAGGGCAACAGAAATGCTAGAGGAGGTTACACAAGACAAAATGATAGAAGGCATATGGGTGCTTTTTGGGTGTTTTGAAATTACAGGCAATTCAAAGTCAGTAAGATGGGTGGGAAACATCTGAACATTTCAACTATCTTAATGGTCAGATACAAACTATTGTAGTGAAAGGATAAGGAATTTACCTCTACCAAGCACCAACTTGTATTCTTTGCAAAAAGACATAGGAGGAAATGATTTTCCTTATATACATGGTTTCATGCTTGGCAAAACCCCAAACAGTAACTTGCTTTAAAGCAAGAAATAATAGCAATGGTTTTGCAAACAGCATTTTTAGTAAGCGGTTCTTGTTTGCAGTAAGACGTGCAAGAAACTCAGCAGGAACTTAAATACACGTAAATTTTGTCCTTGCATTTTAAAAACATCCTGAAGTGTTTTGGGGGAAACCAGAAACGGAAAGAAATCGGATTTCCACCGATCAAAGCAACACTGGTAGTCATCGGTAGCCCGGGGCTATACATTCTACACAGGAAAAGGAGGAGGGACCCCAGGAGGGTGCGAGGGGCGGATGGCTCCCGTGCGCCTTCAGTTTATTCACATTTTACTCTCTGCTATTCACATCCTGCGCGGACTCCACCCAAAACCAGTGAGCGAGGGGGTGGGTGGGACCCACACAAGCGAGCAAATAACAGCCCCAGAAACCGAAACAGATCCGAGGTGAAACGCGAAAACCCGGCTTGCCCGAGAGCTGGGTGAAGGGCCACGGGAGGCGACCCTCCTCGTGGCGGGGGAGGACCTCGGGCCTTGCTGCATCCCAGGCGACCCCTACCCCTCCATCGCGACCAGTTCCCTCCAGTCCTGCACTCGGGAGGAGGCAGGCGCGGCACACAGAGACAGGACACTCATCCCCCGAACGTGGGCGGAGAACGCACCAGCAATTCCTCGGAGATTCCGAGAGAGCGATGGAGGGGCGGCAACCTGGGAGAGGTGGAGGCCAAGAGGGAAGGAAGCGGCCGGCAGTGCAGGGGACCCAGAAGACCGTGGGGGAAGAACCAGGCAGGTAGCCCGATCGGGCCGGCCCCCCAGGAAGGAGGGTACTTGTTGCACGGACCTGGCCTGGGGGAGGCGGAGCGGACAGTCGGACAGGAACTCGGAACATCACACCGACCCTGTTCCCAGGGTCACCTCCCCCGTGCCAGTGCGACCTCAGCCCTCGTGCCGGCGGGGCCCCACCCAGAGAAGCCTGAGTGGCAGAGACGCGAGTGAGAACCCCCGACAGGGAGGAAGGGGAGGCGGCCGACCGGAGCCGGGCTGGCCCGCTGCTGCGGTTAGTCACTCACATCTGATACTCGTCTATCGCCTCCACCAGCTGGCCCCAAGAGTCGAAGTCGGCGCCTCTCCTAAAACTGGCGCCCCAGCGCTGCAGCAGACTCCGGGTCACCTCCGACATGGCCGGCCGGCCGCCCCCGACCCCTCCCGCCCCGACCCCCGCGAGGCCAGATCCTAGGGCGCCATCCTCCCCGGGCCGGGCCCCGACATTAACAGGGCCAGGAGGAACCGCGCTGGCCACCACCGCCACCCGCCGAGGAGCCGCCCAAGCCCATTTGCCGCCACAGCCAAACTTGGCGGCTCCGGCGCGGCCTCCCCGCCGAGGCCCCGCCCCTAACCCCGCCTCTGTTAGGTTGCGGCCGCCCTGAGCTGACTCGCTGCAGCCATTGCTACCGCGGCATACCCCCTCGGCTGATGCGGCCCGCCCTTCTGCGCTCTTCTCGGGACTAGAAGCGCGACGCTGGGGGTCAGGCTGGGAAGGAGGAGTCGAGGAAGGGCTGAGAGGCTGAGAAGCCTGAGAGGGCGGAGACGACGAGGCCCCTTACGCCCCCCGGCGACGCCACTGCCGCCTCGGTAGCTGTCATGGCCTCTAGGCCACGTGATCCCAGCTCGGCGCAGGCCCGCTTTCTGGTGCTTTCAGCCCGGTAGCCCCGGATCGCGACTACCGCCCTTTCTCGCTGGCCGACTCGGACCTAGCCTTTCTTTCTCTGTTGGACTGCTGAAAAGATCTCGAGAAAGCCAGTGAGTCTGTCCACGGTAAGTCTGGGCGTTTTCCTCTGCCCCTCTCGTTTCCTCACCGCCCCAGCAATAGGGTCACCCTCTTTGACACGGTCTCCTTAAACACCTGTGATCTGTAAAGTCTCCTAACACCTTGAAAGAAATGACGGGAAGGACTCCGCGAATCCATAGCATTAACAGTTGGATTCGCCGAATCCCTTGCCTACCTCTCCGTTGGGGGGTGGGGGTGTGTGTCTTATAAACTAATCAGGGGCTCGTTCTGCATTTGTCAGCCAGTCCCACCAGGGTAGGTAGTATCGGCTTTCCACAGAAATGCCTGTGCGGGTGGAGGCGCACTATTAGCGTCGGCGCCTGCGCATTGGCGCCGCCCGTCGTTTTGCCCTGGATGGGGCGCGAGAGGAAAAGGCGGGGCCGTAAACAGGAAGTGGGTGAGCGAACTCGGCGGTGGGCACTCAGGTTAGTAGGGTGCTCGGGGTCCCCAAGGAGTTACGGCCCCTGGTGTTGTGGAACGCCTCCGATGGTTAGGTGGCATTTGCTCCGGACGTTGTATGGGTGACTTGAACGGCCCAGCGTACTGGTGTGTGGGTGTGTCATTTTTCTCCTCAATCTTGCCTCAAAACTCCTGAAAACTCGATTACTGAGGCTCAGATGGGGGGCATATTGGAGCAAGACTAGAGAATACGGCACTTGGTTTCTTCGTCTCTAAAGTTAAGCTCCAAAAGGCTAGACATTTGCAACCAGGACGTGGAAGATCGCCGTAAATGATTATTTTTAGAAAAGCGACTTTCCCCATTTTGTTGTGTACCAGAAGATGATATATTTTCTTGTACTTGGTAAATGTTTTGAATCATGAGTGATCTTGCTCAATTTTTCTTTTGAGTACACGATGCATTTCTTGTTTATTAAATATCTGGTGATTTCCTTAACCGGTGTTGTCATGAATAACTAAATATTATAATAGAGGTTTTTAAAGTAGATCTGTCATTCTCTGCAGCCCATGTTTTCCTCAAATGAGAAAAAAAAAGCAATTGCCAAAGTGTATAATGCCTTTATAGAAAATGTACCGTATTAGAATTTGTTACTTCTTCAGCCTGATCGCCATATTTAAGTCTTTTGCTAGGTCTTCCTGCATTATTAGCACTGTTGACCTTACTTTTTTGAAAGCAAACAGAAAATCATCTAGAATGTATGGAACTGAACTTTTTTTTTTTTTAAGTATTTAGGCAGCTTTGCACTTTATTTTTTAAAGTTAAAAATTACTGGCTTAAGCCTCCAGGAATTGTACCAAGAAAGAACATTTCTAAGTTGGAGCGGGCGATGATTTACTTGATTAGGGGGAAAAAATGGTATTAGTCAAGTATCATGTTGCTTTTATTATGGAGCTGCTGATTCTTAATAACTGCTTTGTGTACAATGTATTTATTGTAGAATACATGCTGTACAGCCACTCACTTGTCATCAGTATCATATGGTAATAGAATTAATTTAAAACCTTTTTCTTTCAAGTGATGGAGCTCTTAGCCTAAATATGAGTGACCATTTGTACCTGTTTTCAAAATTACATTAACCTGGACCTGTGCCCATCTCATTCAGAGCTGCCCAGTCAAAGCTGAACACTGCTAGTTCTCAGATAATGTCCTATTGTTAAAATATTGGAAAGAAACCAAGTTATTTGGGGACTTGTTTTCATGACATCATTTTGCGTAACGTAGTTTTTAAGAACCAGTGTACCACGTTACGTGAAGACTTAAAGTACGTTGCTATGCAGAATTGGGCTTTGGGGACTAGAAATATTATCTCAGGTCCTACCTTAACTGTTAAACCTGCGTTTTAACAAGCACACTTCCCACTCCCAGTGATTTTAATGCATATGAACATTTAAACATCATAATTGTAATATATGTAACATTGTGATTACTGTGACTAAATTTCAAAATGTCTTTTTTTTTCCTTAATAAACCTGATCTAAACAGACTACATACAGACAAAATGAGATACATAGCAGTAGAGCATTTTACTGCACATGTGTGTTTCATATAGAAAATAAAAATTCTGTAGTAAATTTTCACTTTAGAATGTTTTCTATGCTCGTGACGTTTATTAAATGTTCAATTTTTTCCATTTCATTTTTGTTTTTAGACGCTATCTGGAGACAATGACACATTGGTTTCATAGAAACCCATTAAAAGCCACAGCTCCTGTCTCCTTTAACTACTATGGTGTGGCCACCAGCCCTGCTGCTTCAAAAATTTGCAGGTAACTTTTAGTCCATTTCAACAAGTATTGACTGAATGATGCTTTTGGATATAAGGTTCTTTTTGTTAGGTCTCTTGGGCAGTACAGAAGTATATAACACATTATCCCTAACTGTAGATTCCTTATAAACTTATAAATGACATCTGGAGTTAAACCACAGACTACGTAACTTTTGAGTCTTCTATACCAGGTTTCTTAATTTTAGATCAGTTAATGGGCCCAGGGGGCTAAAGCAATCACAATAAAAGGGTTAAATTATGTATTACAACAGTAAGACTCCTCAAAGTTGTAGATGGAAATTATTAATTGGCCAGACAGTAGATTCATTGGTTTCTTAGCAGGGAGAGATCCCTGTGACCTAGCACAGATTGGAATAAATTATATGGCTTTCATTAGGGGTTGGTAAGCTGGGTCTCACAGATTTGACCCACTGCTTCCCTCCCTTTATTTACAGATAGTCTATGGCTACCTCTGCTGCTTTCTTCTATAGTAGCAAAAATAAGTCTCATAAGGACTGAATTGTTCATTTTATCACACACACACCCTAAAATACTTTCAGACTCTACAGAAAACATTTGCTTAGCTCAGATTCAGATAGTAAGAAGAGAGAAAAACTAATTTTGTCAGGAAAACTCTCAAGCTAATGAGTAGAGAGCTTTGCCTGCAACAAAAGTGGTAGATGCAAGAGAGATTTCGAAGCAGTCAGTGATCAAGTGATGTGCTCTGGGAAACTGGAAAGGATTCAGTCTGTGAGACAGAGTCTTGGTGGTCAAGACATCCTTGATACCAGTAAAGGAAAAGTAGGAGTTGCTGCTAGTGGAAAAAAATAATTGAAGAAAAGGGTAGGAAAACTGGCTTGTTAATTTGGAAAAGTTAGCAAACTTTTTCTGTAATGGGGTAAATAGTAAATATTTTAGCTGCGTTACAATCACTGTAGCATATTCTTCTTTGATCATTTTTACAAAAATTAACTTAGGGCCATACAAAAATACCAGACAACTGATAGTTGCATTTTTAAAATTCAAAACATTTTAAAATGTTTTTTCAAAACTTTTAACCTTTTTTGTGTAATATGATAATAATAAAATGATACTAAACTCATAAATGTGAAATTTCCATTTTTCCTAACATTTATTTATTTATTTATTATTTATTTTATTGTGAGCTGGTCAGCTTGAGTTACTCATTCTTAATCCCTCCATCTTAAATGCTCTGTTTCCTTGAGTTTTTAATACTAAAAGTTATAATATGTTTTAAGTACGTAATTATATCCATGATTTCTTTTTTAATTGAACTGTGTTTTAGTGCAACTTTTTATGACAGTGTTACTGGGAATTTCATTTATCTTGGTGTTAGGCCTAATTAAATTCATTTCTTAGTACATAGCAGTCCTTAGTGGTATTATTTTTTAATGTTTCTACAGTCGGAATGTTTAATTCACTTTTATGCAGGTTCACCATAGTAGACATATTAGCTGTAACAGTGATTTATAATAAGAAATTGGTATGGTCTTCCCCAGTTGTGGCACAGAACCCCTAAAGCCCTGGGAATTTTGTAAGTGACAAGGATAACAAAGGTGTTAGTGAGGTGACTTTTGGATTCCCTCCTAATGATGTTTTCAAGAAATCTAGCCATGTGATTATGAGGGTTGGCACTTGCAGTCCCCTCCCTTGGCCGCCAGAGGGGGCAGTGGGCAGATCCAGCCCCATCACCAGAGGCTGGTGACTTACTCAATTATTACTTCCATTAAGACCCAAAAGGACAGGGTTCTGTAACCTTCCAGGTTGGTGAACTCATGGGTGGGGTGCTCTATGAGGGGATGGAAGCCTTGCACCCTATACCCCTACTTTGCTTGTGCATCTCAAATTTCCATTTGACTGTTCTGAGTTCCATCTTTTATATTTAGCTAGTAAGTGAAATGTTTATCTGAGTTTTCCAGTAACTCAAGGAGGTTTAGCCAGATGGTTACAAATATAGGTAACCTGTGGTTGCAATTGACAGCTGAAGTGTGGAGGAATGGGGCACCATCCTGTGGGACTGAACTCATGACCTGTGGAGTCTGGCACTGTCTCCTTGTAAATAGTGTCAGAATTGAGTTGACTTGTAGGGTTCCTGCTGTTGTTGGAACATTACTTGGTGGTGGGCGGAAAGCACCCCTTCCCACTTTGGAGATGGGTTCAGAGCTTACTTCGCTTTACTATCTCTTTCTGGTATTAGTGACTTGAGATCATCCAGAGCACGACTGCTTGAACTGTTCACTGATTTGAGTTGTAATCCAGAAATGATGAAGAATGCAGCAGACACCTATTTTTCATTTTTACAAGGTTAGTTATTTATATGAAATTGTGATTAAAAAAAATACTAAGAAATTCACAATGAAATCTAGACTTTAGATTTGTATAGCTTAGTCTTCCAGACCATATTTGGTATGCTTGAATATTATAATATGAGAATGTAAGGGTGGTATGTGATCTTATAACATTTTGAAAATTAAATGTGTATATATTTCATATTATGTTACTTGGGAGAATGTGTTGAGATAAGCAGAAAGGGAGAGGGGCTAGGAGTTTCATTCAGACAATGGACAAATCATCAAAAAGTTTTCTAAGCAAAATTCTTGATATTCTACAAACTAAAATGTTTTGTACCTTTTATAGGTTTCATAAATTCATTGGATGAATCGACCCAAGAAAGCAAGTTAAGATATATACAAAATTTCAAGTGGACTGATACTTTACAAGGACAGGTTCCCAGGTAAGAAATGCTAACAATACATTAAAACCCTTTTGTAGCTGTATAGTCTGGTTAACTGGTGACCTCTGTTATTTGAAGAAATAAAATTAGGTCTAATCAGCATATTAAACCTTACCAGAAAATGAATGAAAAACATTTGACCTAAACTGGTGTACTTAAGTTAAATTATAATTTGTTTCTCCTGAACTGTTTTATAACAAATCTTTTTTATTTTAAAAAACTTAAAAAGTTTCCAGTTCTCTATCTCTTCTAAGATGGAAGCAACCACTAAAAAAAAAGAAGTACAATACTTAGTCTAGTTTCTTCCCTTTGTGTAGTTTTTCTGTCTCAGTGCTTCATATATAAAATATGGATTTTCTACATTCTTCATCATTTGAGAGAAATGTACAAAGAATATCAAAGCTTTCATAAGAATGATAGTGAACAAAAATT
>PVHY01010127.1:37437-53396 GCA_004024945.1 Uropsilus gracilis
TTTTTTTTTTTTTTTTTTTTTTTTTTTTTTTTTTTTTTTTTTTTTTAACAAACCACCTGCTGTAATGAAGCTAATTGGGTACTGTTCTCAGAAAAATGTTCATATTTTATTGTGCTTTAAACAGTGTCATTCATGCCGGGCACGGTGGCTCGTGCCTGTAAGCTTCAGCCTATGAAGCGGAAGGGTCTAGGGAGGGCAGTTCGAGTCCTGCCTGGGGCATGTAGCGAGACCTAGTTCCAAAAAAATAGCTGGGCGTGGTGGCGCGCGCGTCTGTGGTACCCCGGGCAGCATGAGCCTGCTGTTCCACAGGCAAAAATAGCGACACCTAGTCTCAAAACAAACAAACAAACAACAACAAAACAAACAAACAAAAAAACAAACAGTGTCATTCATTCACCAGGACACACCCATACCCATCCACCCACCCAGACACACACACACTCTCACTCTCTCTCTGTCTCTCTCTCTAGTATGCTACCTTTAACCATTCTACTTTGAAATAATTTCTGAATTGGGTTTTCTTATAATGTGATAAGAACCACCCACATCATCATAATCAAGTGGCTACTTGTTAAAAATGCAAATTCTGGGACCCATTCCAGATTTTCTTATTCTCTGGGTTTAAGCCTCAGAAATCTGCATTTTTAGAGTTACTCTGTATACATTAAGCTGTAGGGAAAATATACAGACAACTTCCAGAGACAAAGGAATCCCTGGGTAATTTGTGTTACTAGAATCGAGAAAGAAAAGACTTTCAAAAAAGAATCTGCATTATTTACTGCTGCAGAGAAGAGAAATGTAGCTACCCTATTCACGTAGTGGGTCATGTGTGTGTTTGTGTTTTCCTTTTGTATAACACAAAGACTTTTTTTTGTTTGTACCAGCTAGCATATAGTTCTTCGTGTTTTTGAGTTTTATATACAGTGAACTTTGTGTAGAGATGTCAATAAGTAACAGAATTTAATTATCATGTTTCAAATTCTAGTGCCCAGCAGGATGCTGTTTTTGAATTAATTTCCATGGGATTTAATGTAGCTTTATGGTATACCAAATATGCTTCAAGACTGGCTGGGAAAGAAAAGTAAGTTAAAAGGGAGGGTTGTATACATATATATTAGTTTTTCAATATGTATAGCTTCAGAATTAGAGAATCTAGATTGTTGATAAAAACACGACTTTTGGTAGTAGAAAGATTGCCTCATACTTTAATTATGAGAATTAGGTAGCCCAGTAATAAAAGAAAAACATGCTAAGAATCACATTACAGTGAAGGTCTTTCTGTAGATGTGTACCATAAAAAAAGTTAAATGGTGGATAGGCCAAAAAAAAAAGGGGGGGGGGCATTGCTTGTAGCAAATTGTTTTTATGATTCACATATTCGGATCATGAAAATGACTAGTAGCTTAGTTGAAAAAATGCAGAGGACATAGACATTTCACAGAAGACACAAAAGACTTAAAAAAAAAAAGATGTGAAATAGAATGAAATAGGATTTTATAGTAGTAATGGTGGATATCAACAATATGAAACTGAAAACCACTATTTGTGGTACATCTCTACATGGGCATAATATGTAGCCTTTTAAAAATGAGGTGAATTGTAGATGCTGATCTAAAATTATCTTTGTATAATAACTTTTAGGTTATCAAAGTAAGAACGGTTTAGGTGCTGAACATGTACATGTGATCTTAGTGTGGGTGTGCATTAGTTGTGGAAGATTTTGTTTATGAATGGTATCTGGAAGGAAAAACAAAGTACAGTTGGTTTTATAATAGTATACTAGTTATTGGTTTTAATGTTAGACTTTGTTAGAAGTGGGATTCATCCTCTAACTGATGTAACCACTGTCTTGAAGCATAACAGAAGATGAAGCCAAGGAAGTCCATCGAAGCCTAAAGATTGCAGCTGGGATTTTTAAACATTTAAAGGTAAAATGACTATGTATCTTAATGCTTAGATTTTTAAGTAATTTCATTTGGTTTTTTGGAGATGTGTGGGGAAGTTGTATGAAAAACCTAGTATGTGTTAATTTCTCTTTCAGTACTTTGTTGATAGCTGTAACCAACTACAAGATATTAAATGTTACCGTTTTAGAAAATCATGAGTGATTTTTACAATTTGAAGATTTAAGTGACAATTCACCGTGTATTTTTTTTTCTGAAAAGATAAAATATTGTAGAAATGTATGGTTTTTACCATTTCTCATTAATCTTTGCAGCAGCAGTCATGATTCTACAAAACTGTACTTCTGAGTGTCTCTGGCTAGAAAAGCAGTCAGTATACACTCATTAAATGAAGAGACGATGTGAACTAGGAGAAAGATTGTTTATTTCCCTTCTTTCTAATTAAACTACAACTTTCTGGAGGCCAGAGTTAAGTTTTCTCATGATGATTAAGATACTTTCACAATGAAAAGCTGTGATTCTCAGCTGTAGGGTTGTAATTTTTTTGTATCTGTACTTATTATTGTGAATAGATCTTGCTGTTAAGACAAAAGAGAACTTCAGGTTTCACTTAAACTTTATGACTTACAACTTCAAGGTGTCTATAATGATCCAGATTTTGCTTTTGAATTTGTTTTTTGCAAAAGTTTATAAAAGACTGTAAAAAATTCTCATTCATAAGTTTTTATTCTCCAGCTTATTAATGTTGTTCCTTTTTTATATAGTTCTTGTTTGTACACACAATTTCTGATAAATTCCGAAACTGAGTATCTCATCATTTTTCATTGCTGGTAACTAGGTTAAAATAAAATCAACTTTCCCCCCCACCCCCAGGAAAGTCAAATTCCGAGACTTATCACCCCTGCAGAGAAGGGACGGGATTTAGAGGCGCGACTCATCGAAGCTTATGTTATCCAGTGTCAGGCTGAAGCTCAAGAAGGTATCTGAAATATTGTAAGATTTTCTTTTTTAAGAAAATCAATTCTGGCATTTGATTCTTTTTTGTAAGTCAGCTGAGTTTCAGTTTTTGAGAAATTTTTAGTGAGGGATAATTTTACTTTTAGTCTCTTGCTTTCATTTTTAGTTCACAGGATAAAGCTTTACTGTTTAATAGTTCTTCTTAAGAGGCTTTCAATTTCATATCTTTTCTGACAGCGTAAAGTTAGCTCAGAAACTCATGTTTTTCCTCTCTCCTTGCTCAGGCCTTTTGCTCTTTTACCACTGGGCTTACCTTTCAGTGTCAGGAAATAAAACAACATGCAAAAACTTTGTGGACATTGTTTTTCTGTAAACTCCAGTGACCTGAAAATACACTACCTTTTACATCATCATACTTTCTTCGGTTAACTAGTGGTTGACTAATTATGTAAAGAAATGGTATCAAAACCACCCAGATCCCTGTTTTCTGTTTATTAGGTTTGCAGTTTTCTGTGACTTGTGTTAAAGTTCCAGAGTGTCAGATTGTCCTTTGCTATTGTAATTGAACTTAGACTAAATGAAGGTGAACTTAGCACTTTATTGCATTTTGATTATAGTAACAATTGCTCGAGCAATTGAACTAAAACATGCTCCAGGACTAATCGCTGCATTGGCATATGAAACAGCCAACTTCTATCAAAAAGCTGGTAAGTTTTTAAGTCTTCTACTTTATTTTTTTATCTGTTCTTTAGATTTGGTGATTTTTTTTTTTTTTTTTTTGCTGTTCTTAGCTTAGTGAAGAACAAACAAATCAAACTGTTTTATTTGCGAAAGTAATCTAATACTTGTGTTATTAAACTTGTTTAAAATAAATTGAAGAATTACAGCTATTCAGTTAATATACTACTTACCTTATAATGTTATACATTCTAACCAGTAAGATCTAATAAAATAACCTGGTTTACTTAGACCTTTTTTATTTTGGTCTTTATAACAGCTTTGCAATTATGACTCTTGGTTAGACAGGAAAGTGAAGTCCAGAGAGTTAATATAACTGACTGGTAATTGAACTGCTAGCAGGTGAAAAGTTGCCAAGTATTCTGATTTGCCTGTTCTTTTCATTCACTTATTCCAGAAACATGCATATGCTTCTATTTATGAGGGTGATTACTGTTACAGTTGTTGGATATTCTAAGATCAGTAGGAGAGATTTTATAGTCTAGGTCTATGGAGCCATTAATCACTTTATCATAGCATGAAATAGGATATTCTAGCAGTGTGATTAAAAGATCCTAAAGGATCTGGGCATGTTGGAGAAAGCTTTCTACCAAAAGGTAGTATTTTGGCCTTTTTATGAAATATCAACAGAGGTTCTAAGTTTGTGGAGAGCTTTGAGCATGGGGAGAGGAGAACACATTCTGTGGTATGTTCAGGGAAGAGAGGGAACTTGAGCATATTCCGGACCCTCGAGGTAGATGATCTTGAGTGAAATTCAGGATGGTGGTGGGAGAAAAGATCAGGGAAAGTACAGTGTGTGTGAGAGATCAAGAGTGGTTTGTGTCTCCAAGAAGCATGGCCTTTATTTGGTAGGTTTTTGGGAACCCTTAAAAGATGTAAAGTAAGTGGCTTGATTAATTTTGAATTAGTTTTGTTTAAAATAAATAGAAGAATTACAGCTATTCAGTTAATATGCTACATTCAAACCAGTAACATCTAATAAAATACAGCCTGTTTACCTTAGACCTTTTTTTTTGGTCTAAAGAGAGGTCTCTGTGGTTGTAGGATGAGAAGTGGACTTGGTCTTGTGAAGGAGTCGTGTGAACTAACACTGGGAAAGACATGACTACAGTGTATGAGGGGGATGATCAAGATTCTGACAAAAACTGCAAATAGGACATGGAGAGGAGGAAATTTTGAGGGATGTTTGGCAAGATATGTGTATTTGATGCAAAATTCTATAATGAGGATTTAGAAAAACGTAGCAAATGAGGGGATATTATCCTTCATGTTTCTGATGTGGGAGACTAGACTGCTTTGCATACAAGTTTAAAAAATAGGAAATAATGAAGTTTATATTTATCTTGAAGTTCTTTGTCTTAGTTGTTACTGTCATTAAACTTAGTTCCATTAAACATCAAATCGAAGAGAGGTGCTATGGTTTTTAAATATAGAGAAATAAAGTCACTTTAAATAAAACAAAGTTTAAAAAAATGTGTAAGTACTTGAGTTTTAGACTTGAAGGACTTTCTGCCTGTAGTATCTGAACACGTGACCTAAAAGTGAATCAGGGTGAAATTATATTTTGCTTTTTAAAATGTAACTTTAGATCATACTTTATCCAGTTTGGAGCCTGTGTACTCTGCTAAATGGAGGAAATATCTTCACTTGAAAATGTGTTTCTACACAGCTTATGTAAGTATTTGTAGCCCTAAAGATGATGTACAAGTACTATCTTTCCAGCCTCTCAAATGCCAGGTCTGTCATCTCCTCAGAGCCTCTGCTGGTATTTCACATTTAATGGGCTGACAGTACAACCCTTGTAAACAAAAGGGGGGAAAGAGAAGCTACAGGAATGCAGAACTGGTAGTGATGAAATTCCTCTTTTCAGCTAGAGCCTTCTGCATACTTAGTGAGAATTCTCTCACTTGTTACATCTTGTGTGTGCTTGGAGAAAGGCATGTACTAACTCTCATTATTGAGCTAACTGTACAGGATAGAGCCCCTGGGTTGGCAAAGAGCCATTAGCTGGCAGTTATGGAAGTTACTTAGCACTCCTCACACTCACCAAAGAAGTGTGTTTTGTTGATTAGAATATCAAATGCAATAACGTCAGAAACATTTTTAAAACCTAAGTAAATGTGTTTTATTTCTTATACTTTGTATATCTTTTTCAAATACATGTAAAGTCTTTTAAAGTCTCTGCACTGACATTTAAAGAGTGAATGTGTCCTACTTCAGACTAATACATTTCTCTTAAAACCTATTTAGTCTATAACTTCAAAACTTTTCCCCCCTCTCCCTCTGCATGGCCTGGTAATTTCCTGACTTTCCTTACTCTGTTCTAATTTTAGAAATAATTCCCCCAAATATTTCTTGCTTTTAGTCCGTGCTTAGAAGACCAGTTTGGTTCAAAGTTTGACATGAAACCATATTCATAATGACAGATTAGGGGAAGTTTAAGTGCAGGTATGTGAAAGGGGCTGACTTGATGTTTGAAACAATGGACAAAGGCATTTATTTACCTAATATGTATATTAAATATAATGGGAAAAGGGTTTGTGATGAAAATAACCATTTTTTTCTTTTACAATCAGGCTTACTGTTATCATGGTCAGACTCTGTTGTCTAGTGATAAATGTGGTGAAGCAGTCAGGGCCCTCCAAGAAGCAGAAATATGTAAGTATTACTGCCAGACTAGGTACTGCCTTTCCAGAAACAATTGTTTTGCCATAAAAGGAAACAGGCATTTTAAAGATTTTGACTGAATTCATGCCAGGGAATTGGGAATGAGTGAAGGAATTGGAGAAAAGCAAA
The DNA here is from genome assembly GCA_004024945.1 of Uropsilus gracilis. Taxonomy (NCBI): domain Eukaryota; kingdom Metazoa; phylum Chordata; class Mammalia; order Eulipotyphla; family Talpidae; genus Uropsilus; species Uropsilus gracilis. The sequence goes on from PVHY01010127.1 coordinate 43,833, forward strand.
TACTCAAAGACCAAGGAACCCATAGAAAAGTCCACCTTTTCTTACACTGTACTAGTCTTATACTAGGTCAAAGAAAATAATGTTTCCCCATCTCTGATTTAAAGCCATTTAAGTATAAATGAACAAGTGTAGTCAAGTGATGTTATATCCCTTTCACATGCAGTTTATGCAAAGGCAGAAGCATTATGCAAAGAATATGGAGAAACCAAAGGCCCTGGACCAACTGTCAAACCTTCAGGGCACTTGTTCTTTAGAAAACTTGGCAGTCTTGTGAAGAACACCCTAGAAAAATGTCAGAGAGAAAATGGATTCATGTGAGTACGGTGTCATATCTAGTAATATTAATAACTGTATATATTTCAAATGTTAATATTGTTAATAGCATCATAATTTCTATTTCCTAAGATGATTTTTTTTGTCAAATTCATTTAAATTTAGCATTTTCTCTTTAAATTGATATTGAAGTTCACCTGTGTTGAACCCAACTTTTATTCTGATAATAAAGGGGCAGATTTAGAATTTTTAAATGAATTATTACTACATGGCCCATTTTCACTGGCTCATTTTCTCTTAACTTTGTTTCCCTGTCATTCTTACCACTCAATTCCCTGAGCGAGTTCATCTAGATAACGTGTTTAGTTACTTAAAATGAAGAGACATTAGTTCGGCAGTCCTGTCTCATCCTCTTAGGGCAGTTTTCCATTATTAGCAGTGTTGTTCAAACTGTCCATTGCCACCTGTAGGTTGACAGGATTAATTTTATTCCTGCTTTTAATCTCTCTTTTTATTCTGCATCTAGTGATACTGAGCACTTTAACTTCATGAATAGGCAGAGTTTAATTTTAACTCTCTCTGAACATTGTCCTTGACTTCCCACCTTGGGTTAATTGCTCTTCTTTGTGTTCTCATGTGTCTCCACCCATCATAACTTCAACTATATTGTAGTGGCATTCACAAGTTTTCTTGAATGTCTCTCTCCTTGTGAGCTTTGTGAGTTCTATAAGGCAGCATCATCTCTAGCTTATTATTAAATTATCTCTCATGGGCCTTTGAAAATCATAGGCACTCAGATGGCTGATGAATTAATGAATGAATTGCTATTTAAATTGCTTTTTGCAGTTACTTTCAAAGAGTCCCAACAGAAGCCCCACAGCTGGAACTCAAAGCAAATTACGGTCTTGTGGAACCTGTACCTTTTGAATTTCCTCCTGTGAATGTGCACTGGACGCCAGAAACCCTGGCTGCCTTTGATCTCACCAAAAGACCCAAGGATGACAGTGTATGAGATTGGGTTCTTCCTGTTCATTCACAGAAATTTAAAAAGAATTCAGAGTTAGCATTTCAATATGTTTCTCTATTTAAGTAGATCTGTATGTTTGTCTGAACTGTAAATTACCTAAATGCTGTGCAGGATGTAATCTGTGTAGAACTCAGAATTAGGACCCCTGGGCCTTACATGTCTTCTGATTTTCTACATAATTGATTGATGTTGTTTTCGACACCCCAAGCTTCTTTGTTTATAGCTTGTTGCTATCTCCTTTAAGGCGAGTGTAGGAGAAAAGATCTGGAAAGAGTGGCCCCTCCATATTGTGTTGCTGTAACTGTGCTGTTTTTAATATAGCATAGGGTATGTGAGGAGTTGACCGAATGTCAACTATGCAATCATCAGGAGTAAAATAAGGCTGCTTTTATTTATCTGTATTTTATTTATCCAAGTACATCTTGGAAATCAAATGTTCGAAGAAATGGAAGATTTGAGGTTTAAAGATCTCTGAATAGAGGGTTGAGGAATTGTTTTTCAGCCTACTTCCTTCCTTAAAATTGAGTTGTTTTTACTAATTTCAAACATGTATTAAAACCATTATTCCGTGATAGAACTCTTTGTATCATATTCAGTCTCTAATTCAGTGCCCTAAGTCATTGCTTACTGCTATCAGCAGTTATTCCCAAATGTAAGAGTATCGCTTGCAGAGAGTCATCACCACTTAACTCCTCCTCCTCAGGAAGCAAGAGTTAGTTTGACTTTTTCCGGCTTGGCTGGGTTTTGCTGTCACAGGCATGTGCTGCTTTCTACTTCTGTCTTAAATTTAGGTGCTGTATAGCTTCTGGAACATTATTATGCTCATCTGTGTTGTGTGATTATTGTAGAGCTTCTCTTAGAAGTCTGAGGGGAAAAAGATCCAGTGTTTATTTTTCAGATCTTCATTTCTATCCTTAAACACTGTGTTTTCCTTTCTCCATAGACCAAGCCCAAACCAGAGGAGATGGTGAAACCTGTGAAAGAACCAGATATTAAACCTCAGAAGGACACAGGCTGCTCCATTTCCTAAAATGCAGCCATGAAACATGCACTTTGAATTTCTCTGCTAGTAGATGCTAGTAGATAAGATGAATCTTGGAACTTCATATTTCATAAAATGATTTCTCAGAAGCCTATATGATAATCGAGTACATTCAATGGAATCTGCCTTCCATTTGTCTTTATTCCGTGCTTTGTTGTCAGACTCCTTTTGTTCAGGATAGCATATGAAAAATCTAGCGGTGCATCTGAAGGATGTGTGTTGGGGTTTGTTTCCGTCTTTAGATTCTTGGTAGTAATACTTCAGATTAATATAGGCCACAATCATGTGGTTTCAGGTAGGTTTTTCTGTCTTCATTGTTTATTTGCTGTTCTCTTCTTTGATACCAGAAGAATAACAGAAATAGGTGTTTTTTCACTGTCTTCCCCCCCACCTCCACCATTTTGTTAATTGTGGCACGGAATTCTGAGTCCTTTATCTTTTCTGGTAAGAAAATCATTTAAGGATCAGAAAATCTTCATTCCTTACACATTAGTCCACAATTCATTGGAAATGAGTGATTATAGGGAAGTTAGGAACATTTAACTACTCTTATTCTGGTAGCTGTGCTCTTCATTTCCGACTCAGAGATTTTTTTACAAATACCTTTTCTAATGTTTTTTTAACCTAGAGGGTAGAACTCTGTAATAACTCTTAGTGTTTCTGTGTGAGAAAAGAAAGAAAAATGTTTTTTTGCAGAAGCTGAACATTGCATGATACAAAGAAAAACTTTAAACAAGATAGGTTGTCCTGAATTACACTAGTAACACTACTTTGTCACAGAAGTTATAGTAAAATACTTTTCCCATCTATTTCAGCATTCATTATTTTTTATATGATTTTCTAACATGCATATTGATTCAGAATTGTTTTGCTTTAGAGCAAAAACTTAGAGAGCAAATGTATAGTATGAACTTAAAAATAGCTTGCAGTATTTGAAAGAGTTTTAGTATAAATACAAATGGGAATTAGTAGATACATAATTAACAAAAGTCACATCTCTAGATTACCATATTTTGATTATTCAGTCAAAAGTTAGCTAATTTTCTTATTCCTGTTAAAAGTAAGGGATTGTTTATTTAGCAGAAATAGTAGTAGTTACTCAGAGGTTATAATATGCCAAGCACTGTGCTGACTACTCACATAGAGAAACTGTTGAGTCCACATAGCCACCTTGGGAAAAATTTTCAAGTCCACCAAAAGTATTGATGCAGGAATGAGCATTTTATTATGAAAGCTAGGTTATGCCTATCTGAATCAATATTATATTCATATAAGCAGCGATAAATTATAGTTTTCCCATAAAAAACTATATGGACTAAGAATTTTTAAAATAATATATGAAAGTACTAATTATTCTTTGCAATATAACATTTAGTATTTGAATCTTGTAGTTTCGAGAATGAATGACATCCTGACATTTTGCTGTAAAAAAAAAAAATAGTTACACTGTATTTTGTATGATTGATATTACAAAATCAGTCATCTGTTTGCTCTGTGTCATTAACTGACAAAACTTCTAAGCAGTGCTTGATGCAAACTTATTATTCTGCTTCTTGGACCTTTTCCTCTTAGGTACATACTAGTGTTTATTAACCTAGTTAGTACATTTTTGCAGACGTTTTGTGAATCATACCACCTTATCAGGAATGGAAGCATGTCATGCTCATTGCTTCTATAAAATGCAGTAATACTATTGTTACTTTAACATAAGCAGTAATAATTCTCTTGACTCAGCAAAGGTGACACTTTGTGACTAAAATATCCCTTTATGCATAATGCTTGAAATGGTGTTGGAAAAATTGGGAAGTTAACAGATGCGGAGATAGCATGATATGTAACTATTTGTGTTAACTTGTGTACATTTCACATACTTAGACCCATATGAGAACTAATATACTCTGCTAAAGGTGTTTGTATAATATATTATCTTTTTATTTATGAAAATAAAAGTAATTTCACTTAGAATCTCACCGGCATCTTTATTTTTCAATAAGTGTTTTTAGTTATTAAATGATTAACATAAAAAGCAAAATCATAATTCATGCTAACATTTTAAAGTGACAAACGTTTATACTAGTTTTATGTTAGTGAGTTCATTATATATTGAATATTCTTTGACCTTTTTGGTTCTATTTATGTGTATTGGTACCTATCACATCTTAATCTTGAAGTAGGGTTTTGACTTGTCTGCGTATATATCATATACTTTACTCAGAATTATCCAGAATAGTATAGTCTTGGAGAAAGCTAAGCCAGAAAGCTTAGCATTGGTACGGTATAGTACTCTAGGAAACTATTTAGGAAACGACATCTGAAATGTCTTATCTGAAATGTCTTCAGATAAAACTATTAAGGTATATTTCATTATTTTCCAGTTGTGCTTTAGAAAGTACGTTTTTTTTTTCTTAATGTACATAAAAGTAAATTTGCCCTGTCACGCTGGGTTACCAAAGCTATAAAGATGTTCATATTTGAACGATTTGGTTAGAATTTACAATTTTTACTTTAAAAATGTTTTAGTAATAAACTGAAGGGACTGAAATAGTCTACCCGGAATCACAGAACAGCAAACCATGTATCAGCATGCAAACCACTGTTCTTGCACCCGTGGCACCTGAGACAGGTATCTGCATGTGACACCTTGGGTGTGCTCCTTGGGGTTGGTGTTAGCACCCTGGGTCATTTGATTATGACTGTGTTTGGACCCTTGCAAGTAGTTTGCCAGAAGCAATTGATCCTAGCTTTTTGAGGCTAACTGGGCAGGATCCTGGGTGGTAGGAGTTTCTGCTTGCTGAATTTCAAGCAATTTCCTGCATGTGTTATGGAGAAATTGGACAACACTCAGTGAGATAAACCTGTCAGTAATGTCATTTAGCCATAGTGATTGGGTACAGATAGACAGTTTGATAATGACAATGCACAAAAATCCTGTCAGTTCTCAGGGGAAGCAGTGGTTTGCTGCTTATATATCACCCTTTTCCTCACACAACTCCAAAATCTCTGCCACCCCCCAGCTCTTCTAGGTGAGTCACTGATGGGAGTAGAGTGATTTTCTCAGGTGGCAGTCCTTAATGGGGAGTGACTGCTGTTCTGTGGGGCTTGGCTGTCCATCCTACCTTCACAATAGCTTAACCTTGGCGTAGACCAGGGTGCTGGCAGTGAATGTGGTTATTAGGATTCCAGAAATACCGAAAACAATTTCCTGATGGGTTTAATGTGAAATGTGATTAAGGAAAATGATGTGGTTTTGGTCTGAGCAACTGGAAGAATAGTTACTGAAATGGGAGCACTGCCAGGGGTGTAGATGTAGGTGAGTGAGTGGGTGTGTGCAGGGGGGAGAGGAGGAGAAGGAGGAGGTAAGGGAGGAAGAGACAAAGAATGAGCAAATCAGATACTGTTAGACATTCAAGAAAAAAAGACTGAGTAGGTAGCTGGAGCTAAGATCCTGATATCCTGGGACATAGTTTGCCCGTACTTTGCCCTGGAGACTAGATGTAAATTTGTGGCATAGGTAATATTTAAATCAGTCAAGGGAGTACATGAAGAGATCCAAACACTGAGCTCTGGAATACTGGACTTTTGAAAGGTCAAGCAGATTATATGGCCTGTTAATCTCATTAAGTACTTAAAAGCTCTCCATGATAATTTGAATTTGGGATTTTCAGGAAACAAGTAGAGGTGCTCCTAAGAATTGAGTTGAGAGATAAAAGGCGGGTTTTAGGGTCTATTTGTTCCTCTTAAAGGTTACTTACAAAACACCATTGCAAGTACTTGGTGTGAAGGTGGCAATGCTCCTGTGGTTTCTATAAAAATAGACGACAAATTCGTGTATTGAGCCTCTCCACACCCCAGCTTCAATTACCAAGACTAATTTTGCATAGCACTTCCTAAAGTTTCCGCTAGGTGGCAGAAAAGCATTCATTAAATCTACTGTTGCCTGTGTTCTCCTGGCCCCCTCCAAGAGCCCTCTGAATTAAAAGATGCATGTGTGAATTTAATGTCCCACACTATTATCATGAAGAACAAAATGCTAGTCTGTAATATAATAGGAGTGACAGGTGGAAGGATGTGTCTGTTTCCTTTGATTTGGAAATGTGTGATTGAGAGATGGGATTCGAGAGAAGAAAATTAACTGTAATGAGTTAGGTCTTATTCTTTAACTTGAAAGCTTTTTAAATTGGGGCAGGGCAGGGAGAAGGTCAAGCAAGAAAGCAAAAAGCCAGAAACCCTCTTGAAAAAAGAAATTAGACGAGGTTATGGGGCACTAGCTGGACGGCAGCATGCCAAATCACAAACACGCATCTCCATCTAGCAGCCACATCCTTTCCCACCTCCCAGCCTGTCCCCACACTTGCCCGGGACCACCTGGACCATTTCAGTAGAAGCTGGGTTGTTACTTGGTGGTCTGGGGTGGACTTGGAAGAGCTAAGAACCCCCCAGATGATTCTAAGAACCCCCCAGATGAAGACTTACTAGACATTTCAGGTCATTTCATGTTTCATGAACATGTAATACAGTCAACCTTCCCAGAACTCAAACATGACCTGCCTGAAAGAAACACAGGAAACATTTCCATGTTGGCGGAACTGGGGACTCTGGATGGCCTCAGTCTCATTTTATTAATTGCTCATCTACTGAACAACTTCTAGCTCCAAATTTTGCACTGCTTTCAAAAACAAGCAAAAAGCATTGAGAGAAAAAGCAGAGTACATAGGGGGGTGAGTTTCCTTTTAAAAGAACTTTTGTTTTTATTTTAGTAGAGTGTTTTCTTTTTCTTGGCAGTGAGATGATAATATTATGCTTAGCATATTGTTGGTCTTAAATCGGAACTTAAAATGGTGACTTTGGGGAGGCTCTTTGACATCAGAACTAAATGGTAATGATTGTCCTATTTCTTACCGAAGATTTTTTAGTGACATTGCCACTAAGTCATTCAGGGAAATCCCCCTCAGTGAATCCTGGACAGGGCAGGCATTACATCACTTGACCAGATGATAAATTTGACCTTCAATAACAGCATTAACCCAGTGTTGCACCAATAAATTTAGATAATTTATTCATATACACATAATTTTAAGTTTATGTGTATATTCAATCATGCTTGTATTACCATAAACCTTTGAAAAATTCAGTCTGCTGGTCTTTTCTAGTACATAACAATTCATTCTTATTAAATATGATTACTCATTATTTTGAATTATTTCTGATAATTTATTTAGCATTTTATTAATCATCCACTTCCTGTTTCCCCACTATTTCCCACCTTCTGTTGTGTTATTTCCTTCTTGATTTCTACTACTGGTTCTGCCCATTATTTTTCCAGTTACCTTTAAATTGTTAATATGCATATTTAAGAACTTTTATATTCAATGTATTCCAGAACAATAAAAAGGTTGGCTTGTTATATTTATGTCCTTCTTGTCTAAGATCTAATACTGCCTTCACCGGTGTTTTTCTGAGTTCCTGCTTATTAAGATTAGCTGTTCTGTTTACTCATGTTTAGCTATTTGATTTTTGCATTGAACTGTTACTCTGGTTTGGTTTTTGTTGACATACAATCTCAGATTGTTTGCCTGTCTGTAAAGGTGCAGGAATGGTTAACTCTCAGTTTTTGTGTATCTGAAATATATAGTTCTCTTAAAAATTGTTTAGGTGGGTATTGCGCTCTTCTTGGCAATAGTTGTCTTCCAATTATTGCTAGTTTGAAGTCTTTATGAGTCTTCTACCACAACTATAACAAATCTGCAGATTTTCTCTGATTTCCATGATCCAGGCTTGACTTTAGTTTTATTTATCCTCCTCACTAGTTTTTCCATTATTCACTTTTGAGGATTTGTGTCTTTCCTCAAATATGGAAGATTCATAGTCTTTTATTTCAAAAATAACCTCCTCCAGTCTTTGTATTTATTGTGGGAATTTTGAGCTTTGCCTCTGCTCTTTGTAACTCATAACTTTTCTTTCTTCTTAGTGGAAGGCATTCCTCACTATCCTTAACTGCCGAGCCTTCCCCACTATTTCTGGTTTCTCCCTGGGCTGTGCAGGTTTTCTGGGTGAGAGCACATCCTCAGTGGGTCTTGATTTGGGGGGTAGCTGGACATATGCCTCCAGGGGCTTTTGCATTAATTAACAGAGGTTCTGTGGGTTTTCATGCCATTAGGTCACTCAGTTCACTCAGCTTCACATTAGGTCCACCTACCATGTGAGACTATGAGTTTTAGCCACATGCCAGTTCTGGCCCAGGTTCCCATTCTTGCAGGGTGATAATTTCTTTACATGTTGCTCGGACATTACAAGTTACTCTGACACCCTTGTAGGCAAGCAGGTATTCTTGTCTGTTTTAGAGAGAAGGTAGGTAGTACTTGATTATTTTCATTTTGTAGTAGTAACTTCATTTCAACCCTCCATATTCATGCGTCTGTGGTTTTGGCTCTTTTCTCTCTGCATCAATGTTTAAACTTTATCTCCAAGAACTATATTCTAAAACCCTCAGGAACCATCTCAGGTTCAATTCATTCTTCTGAGTTTGAATTTTCTCCATTTTTCTATCTTATCTCTCTCTTCTCCCCCTCTTCTCTCTCTTTCCTTTATCCCTCCTTCCTGCCACCTGCCACTTCTGTCTGTCTCTGTCCTGCTGACTTCGTCAGTGCAACACAGTTTAATGTTTGTTTGTTTAATTTTATCCAGCATTTCTGTGTGTGTGAACAGGAAGCAGAAAGTTTCCCACATCAGTTCAGCCAGACAGATTTTGAAACTGGGTGGCCCTAACCCCCCCCCCCCACTCCAGGTTGTAGCATTTAACAAGGTACTCTGCTCCCATTGGCTGGTGGCAGTTTAAAAAGGAGGAGAGGAGAAGCCGCAGAAAAGAAAAGTTGGAGGAGTGGTGTCCGGGAGAAGCCGCGAGAGGGGGAGAGAGAGGAGTTGGAGGAGCGGCGTCCGGGTAGCGGCCAGAAGTGGGAGTTGGAGGAGAAAGCCCCCTGGAAGAGTGAGCTGGAGGGGATGAGGAGCCATGGCGGCCGGCAGAGGAGTTGGAGGAGCGGCGTCCGGGTAGCGGCCAGAAGTGGGAGTTGGAGGAGAAAGCCCCCTGGAAGAGTGAGCTGGAGGGGACGAGGAGCCATGGCGGCCGGCAGAAGTGTGGCCAGCGTGGAGAGTGTGGCGTTGTAGCAAGGTGCTGTGGGGAGCTGGTACCTAGAGACGGCCAGCGATTTGGAAGGCTGATTCCTTC
>PVHY01010128.1:0-14651 GCA_004024945.1 Uropsilus gracilis
AAAAAGGCAGAAACCAAATGGTTTCACTAATGTAAGGGATATAGTGAAAAACAAATAAATAAATAAATAAAAGCCTTGAGGAAAGTCAAAACAAGCTAAGCACCAAAATGAAACGTACAACTATGAACAGGAGGGAAAGGGGGGGAAGGGAGGGGGGGGGCAAACCCTTGAGATTACAAAGTTGTGAAATTTATATATAAATAAAAAAATTAATTATAAAAAAATAAAAAATAACAAAGAAAAAAAATAAACTATTGATCAGTTTTGAAAATAAAAAAAAAAAGAAGGGTTAAGTCAGCTAATATATGCAGGATATACACAGGAAGTGCTCAATCTTTCTAAAAGAGCCCATCTTTCTAAAGATGACATTTCTGTTGGGATAGACTAAAGAAGTAACTTTCCAGCAGTGTTTCTAAGGATGTACAGATCCCTGAAAGCAGGTCTGGTGTTTTTAGAGTGGGTAAGGACCAGTGTGTGGTGGTAAAGGAACTTGGGGGAGCTAAGGACACACAAGCATGTAATAGCAGAGGATCAACAATCACTTCTTAAAAATTCAGAAAATCAAATTTAAAACAGAGAAGGCTAAACCCTGGCTTGGCAAAAAGCACTACGCATGTCTCTAAGGTTGTAGGAGGTTCATTATTTTATTTTTTCTTTCCCGTTTAAGGTTGTTCACCCCAGAGCATTTAAAAGCTGATTCAGGATAAAGTATGTGAGCTGATAATGAGCTTTGGGAATGCCTCCCTCCCACTCAGGCCAGGGATCAGACACCAAACACACAGGGCTGCTGAAGAAAGGAGCATACTTGCTTTGATTACACACGATCCACTGAAGTCTTACCAGGTCTTCCTGCCTCCAAGATAGGAGCCAAATTGGGTTATGAGCAGGGGATGAAAATCCTTGGGTTTTGAGAGGCCCTGAATTCACTTTGAAACAGAGGGGGTTTCCTGGGGTGGATATTTGTTACATATTAACTGGAGGTTCTCCCTGGCTAGGCCAGCAGGTAACACAGTGAAGAGATGATGTACACTATGCTGAAAATGTTCCTGTTTACTTGGTGACAATGGCAACTGATGGGGTCAAGGCCAGCTTCTGCTTACAGAAGAGAATCATTGAAAAATTTTCCTTGACCCATCTATATATGGACCCCTTTTCCCAACCGTCTGCATTTCTTCTATTATTTCTTCCACCTGTTACTTCCTGTCAGTTCTTTATTGACGATCTCCTTCTACTTTAAGATACATGCCAGTTATGGTCATTGCTGGATTCCTAAGTACTGGAGGACAGCACTCAAGAATCATCTGGCCAGTGGGTGAGTGCAACACTACCGCCAGCACAGCATGCCTCAGATGGGAGCTGTGGGTGATTCTTTCAATGTTCTCTGAATGGAGGCACTCAGAGACCCCGGTGTGACTTTTCCACCCATCTCAGGCCCTTCAGCATCCAAAGCTGTCTGCAAGAGTCCTCTACTTTTCTTTTCCTTCTCCCCACTCTTTTGGCTCCATAAAGATGTGAACCTTTTTGCTCATCATTGGACACCCAGTGTGTAGAGCAATGCCTGCCTAATACATAACAGGCACTCAAGGACTGATTGTGATTGAATGAATGAATAGTACAATATATACTATATCCAAGCAATTCCACACCTAAAACTAGAGCCTAAGAGGCTATCAAATGTATAAAAAACTGTTCATTAAAAAGATCTGGACTAACATAAATTATAAATAATTTAAAATATCTTGAGGGGAATGACAAACTAAGTGATGATGTGGAATAACAGAATGTGTGGCTGGTATTAATGAGGTTCTTGATGTATATGTCTTCCTGACAGCTGCTTATCAGATTTCAATTAATTTTTCCTGTTATAAGTAACACTGCATCGAACATCCTTATTTTAAATGCATGTGCTCAACTTTGCTATGTCTCTAGGATAAGTTCCTACAATTTGAATTAAAAAATCTTTTGATGTACACTCTTTAAAAAAGGCTTACTCTTTCCAAATCTATCATGCTCCTTCCAAAAATTAATCCATAAAATTACTTAGACTGCACCTGAGAAGACAGTTTCTTTGTTTCCTTAACCCTTCTTAATCAAATGAAAACACTATTGGCCCAGAGTCAGAATTAACAAGTGAGACATTCTGTATTAAAAGATTCAGTTAGAATGAAGACAAAGGCATCATATGAGCTCTGACATTCACACGCAACAGACACATAAATGGATTTCTCATTGGCTTCAGCTTTTGACTCAAAGTATCCAGGCAACAGAAGTCTGGATTTAATAACAGATGTTCGCTGCATAGCAATCACCATATAATGCCAGGGTAGACTAAAACAGCATTTTATCAACCAATAAATGTGCTGTTTGCTTTATTTTACCATGTTGTTCTTCAGTTCCCTTCAAAACCGAGAGGACAGATTGAGTCACTCGGCATCTGCTGGGAGCAATATGCTTGGCTTCATTTAAAATGAAAAATCAGGTCTGTGTTTACATTTTTCACCAAAGCATGGGATCTGATGTGCTAACACTCCCAACTGGGCTAGCCGGAAGGGCTTTCAGGAAAATCTCAGGGGAATTGGGACCGAAGCAGGGAGTTAGTCACCCTCTTGGGAAAGACAGATGGCAGCTCTTCCACTTCAATCAGCCCTGCCAGAGGGTGGTCCAGATTTCCCTCATCCATAGACCCAGTATGGGCAAAAGGATGCCCACTGGGTTCCTTTCCACACTCGCCAGCTTTGAGAACAAGTCTCCTTTGAAGAGGCCAATCATCTAACAATGCTAGAATAATGATTTGGTGTCACCTATAAATATATACATATACACTGATGTCATTTTTCAAGGGAAAATGCTTCCAAGGTGACAGCCCAGAGGAATGTCTTTCTGAATCTGAGCTGAAGTTGGCCAAGAGGGAAAGAAGCTAACCTGTGTTGCACACATGTCTGGTACCATAGCATATATTTATATATTCTCTCCTTTAATGTCAAAGCATTGCCCTGAGGTAACACTCATTTGTCCTCAGTTTGGTGGAGACAAAAAACCTGGGGAGTTAAAACCACTTGCTAAGGAAGCTCACAGATGATGGGGCAGGGTGGAGGTCAGCCCTAAGTTAATGTTGGGTGTCGCTGTGTCTTCCAAAGACAACTGCGGTGATGTCTTCTATTCCACATGCTCTTTTAGAATCCTGCCATGTCTCCACTGAGAGGTGGACTCTGTGCAGCCTCCTCTCTGAAGTAGGGTGGGCTTCTTTTTGTGGTGGTAGCCCATGGGGCATGGTGGAGGCAACCTATTAGGTGACTGAAAGACTCCAGAGTAGCCTACCTTGCTTGTTGGGGGTATTTGTTCTTGAAGACTTCAGCCATCAGGCAAACAGTGTCTGGACACCATACACTGTGAGATGCAAGCAAAAAGCCTATAGAGAAGTTTCTTTAGGGAATAAGACTCCTGCCCAGAGCTCTTGCTGAGAGTCAACATCATTTTGCCAGCCAATTGAAAGTGGGTCTGTTTAAGCTCCAAGTGAATTTCTTACTTCTGACTCCTCATGGAACAGAAGCAAGTCACCCCTGCCAAGTCCTGCACAGATTGCACACTTGTGAATCAAAGAAATGATGTCTATTGTTTTGAAGCATTACATTTGGAGTGAGCTGTTACACAGCCATCACAAACCGATACGTTGGGGGAATTCAGAGGGTGATTAAAAGGCTCTATTCACTCTCAAACCTTCAGCACTTGGGTAAAACTTTTTAGTAGAAGAGTTTATATATACATATATATATAGAGAGAGAGTTTATATCTATGTGTCTATCTATCTCTCTAGAAAGATTGTAACAAAATGAATTAGGTTTATGAAAGATTAATTGTTAGTAGGTCTCTCATTACATTGCCAACCCCACACAAACAAGTCAAGCTACCACTATGCTTCTAAAGACCTACGAGAAATTTCAGCTCCTGTTGTCCAACAAGGGAAAGGAAAATGGGGAAGCAGCATGAGGGGTACATAGAAAGCAAGCGGAGAATTAGGTGAGGTACAATTCTGAACCACTGTGAACAATGAAGTCTATGGGAGGAACAGTGGGGGGGAATACACATGAACACAGTGTAGATACAGGAATAATTTTAAAAAAAAGATACCACCCTCAAGTGAGAACCTGGTTCTAAGATACACTTGGGTTCTTACTTCCTTATCATCTTTCCCCTCAGTGGAGACCTTCAAAATAACTGACACTGGATTTTCTCCCATGGTGGCAGGCAGTGACTTGGAACAGATTACACTGATTTAAAGATAGATGTCATTGATATTCTTTACTTCCATTTTTCCTGCTTAAATTTGAGTAACATGTGCCCTATTAAAGGAGAAAAATTTCAGTAAGTGTTGACTTAAATTATTTTTATCATAATGTTACTTAATATGTACAAGCATAAAGCTAGGTATAAAATCCTTATGCTTATAGCTCTCTTTGAGTTATAAAACAGAATAACAGTTCCAAATTAAACACAAATAATACTGCACAACGAATAAACTTCAAATTAGCAATGTTAGTTTAATACCAGGTGGTTTCGTTGAAAGTGAATGGTTGCTCGCAGTGTGACTGGTGTACAGTAGACAATTTCTTTTACTTTTCACTTCAGCTTGTTTCCTTATACTCAAGTCTCTCACAGCTCCTTTCTCCTGAAACTACCAAAAATTGCATTCATTCACAAAGAGTGGTATAGGCTAACATTCTTTTCTTCTTAGCTCCTGAAAATAAAACAGTAACAAAACAACCAAAATGGGTAACACAGATATAAACATAGATGTTCCAATCACACTAACGGACCAGGTTCTGTCAACTTCTGTTCAGGTCGGTCACACAGTAAATGCTTTTTTGGCTTTGTGAGCCAGCCATAGAATCTCTGTTGCTACTGTTTTCCTCTGTTGTCTCAGTGCAAAAGCAACTAAGGATAACATGCAAACTAATGAACGTGGCTATTTCAGTAACACTTTGGTTATGAATATTGCTATTAGGATTTCAGTGTCATGAAACCTTCTTCTGATTCTGCAACCACCACCAACAACCCCTCATATTTAAAAATGTGAAAATCATTCTTGGCAACTAAGTCGGACAAAAACAGACTGGGAGGGTTGATCTGGACTACGGGCTGGTGACAACAGACTCCCAGCAAAGATTATTACAAATAAGTGAAAACAGATGATTTAGAACATTAAATGACATTTCAAAAGAATTATTATTTAAATGAAAATGTTTTAACGCAGATAAGAAGTTGCCCTGAGAATTTATAGAACCAGGAGACTGACTCCAAGAATTTGAGCTTGAGACTCACTGCTCTGGAATATCCCCAGAGAGCTAGCCCTGAGAGGGTGATATGTTCAATAGGAAAGGGGGAAATGCAGAGATAGAAGAGCTGCTGATGGAGGATTTCCTCATCCTGCACAGCATCTCCCTTACCAACCCCCAAGCACAAGGCAGTGCAGTAGCTGCATAATGAATGTAACAGCAGAACCCTCAAAACAACTACCCAAGCATGATGGGAACTGGACTTTCTGGAAAAAAAAAATTACTCTTTGTCCAGTTCAGCTGGAGAAGACCTGCAGTCATTTGGGGTTTGGTGTGAGAGGGACATCTGAGCTGGGGCAGGAGCCCTGGACTCTGCCTGTCTGCTCTACGGCTTACTAGCTATGTGACCTTGGCATAACCTCACTCTGCTTATTTATATCTTCTGTAAAACAGTCAATCGTGCTGTCACTAAGGCTCCTTGCCCTCTCCCTTCCTAGATATATTACAGGGTGTTAGGGAGCTTATGTTAGTGTATGCAGCGGGCTGGGACAATACCTGGGATAGAATAAGTATTTGATCAATAGTAGTCATTAACAAAGTCTTATTAATGATTGTTGTTGGATAGCTGCTTGAGCTTTCTGAAGTGAAGGTTCTGGGGTGGTCTCTTAGCTTCAGGGGTGGGGTTTAATCGGTCACCATAAAGCTGTGCAACAGACTTGTGCCACTAGCAATCCCCAGCCCCCTCCACGCCTGCCCTCCTCCCAGTCCCCCCAGGACTTGCATTTTTTCCAGAGGCAAAGTCCTGAAATGAGTATTTCTGTTCCCAGTCAATAATGCTGTACAACTTGTGGTGAAAACTGAGAGGCAATTAATCATTGAAACTGGAAGCATTTGATCCTACAGCAGAGAAGAAGCGGAGCAGTGTGCGGGTGATTTCAACACTCCACGCACGCCTTGATCTTTTAAGAGTCGCCTGCTTGTATTATAAATATTTCCCCTGTGGTGTTGGGGTTTGCTGAAGCTTTGGAAACACTGTGAATGTAAGGAGTGTTTGGGGTGTACCTGCCATAGGCATTTGCCTAATCCAAGTGTGTCAGGGTCCCGCTTGAGTCCATCTGAAGGAGCTCTTCTCAGTTCAGCAGGCACATGCATGCTAAAGTTGCAATCTATTAAGCCAGCTCTTTCAATTTGACTTGTTTATTTACTTTTTGTTTGTGTGTGTTCATGTGCATGTGTGTGTTTCGCTGAGGCAGTTCTTAAAGACTCAGACACTATATACAGTGGATTCCAGCCTCTTGAAAGGAGTCAGGAAATGTAGCCATATTCCCTTGGGCAACAAGAGACTGAGATTGGGAAGCAGCTGTCCCTTAGGTACCACCCCCTTCTTTCATCTTTCCCACAAGCAGACTACTTGAATGGTCATTTATTATCATACATGGGGGGCTATTCATCTTATAGCAGAGACACACTTCTCTGTATTCACATCTCTATTAAATGTGCAGAGATGAAAGATAGATCAAGAGGGATGCATTTTTCAAGAAAAATGATGGAACACATGTTTTCCAGTGATACTGAAGATTATGCCTCTGTATTTTGTATGCAAATGACCAACTTTGCTTACTGGAATGCCTCTCCTGATTCTGAGTTATAGTCATCCTTGTTCACTGAGCCTCCAAAAATCCCCACCATACTGCAGTCCTGTGTTCATGGTTTTCACTCAGCCAACATCCACGGAGTGCTTGCATGGCCACAGATTGAAGATGAACCAGGCAGGTATAGCTCAGTGTGGCCAAAGGAACCCCTGTGATAGATGCATACCATCCTAACAAAGAGCTAGCGGCTGTGATGGCAAAAGAGTCAGAGCAGTATCAGTTAGTGGGAAACACCTAATTACAAGTCCACAGTCTTTCTAGGAAGAACTGATATTTTAGCTTGGACCTGGAGAGTAGAAGATATAAAGCTGTTCCAGGCAGGAAAAGAGCATGTGCATAGGTAAGAAGGCAAGAGGAAGGTGCTTTATAAGTGGAGGAAGCCAAGTTTTGCTGGAGTATGCAACCTGGTGGTGTGGAGGGTGGCAATCTGGAAATGAGTTTGGGGAGGTGAGGGACTGTTGGGCTGTGATGCACAGGCTGCTGGAAAGGATTGGGAACTTACTAGGTGCCTGCAATATATCCTTAGAGCCAGAGGAGAATAAAAGCAGTTGGGGCCTATAAGAAAACCCTATAGGAGAGATGAGGGTTAGGGCAAGACCAACAAAGGCTTCATAGACAGTGGAAGTCTATGCAGCCTCCAGCAAAGGGAGGCAGAACATCCATGTGGGCAGGCTCCTGACATATTTGCAGCGGGTCCCTGAAGCTGAAGATGATGGAGGCACAACGGCCATGGTATAGTTCGGAGCTGGACAATCCTGCCACACACTTTCTGAGCTTCAGTTTCCTCACTTATGAATTGGGATAATGGTAAATACTTCCCTAAGTTGTTGTGAGGGTTAAATGGGGTTAAAAGCTTTTGGCACTTGGAGCATGCAATAAAAGTCAGTTGCCTCTCAACTGTGTGCATGTAAAGCCTGATGCCCTAACCCGGCCTAATTTCCTCCCGTGAGGCAGCTCCTGTTGGAGGCTCCCACCTGGGAGGAGCCCTCTCAGTGCCTGCCATCTGTCGCTGGCTGCAGAGCTGACCTGGAGCCTGGCACGGGGCTGCAGTGATAATTACCACTTCTGAATTGATTCCTTCGAGCCCTTTTGAGCAGGCTGAGGAATGCTGTGATTAAAATGATTAAAAACCTGCCTCCTTTTTCACAGCTTTTAATATTTGATAAGATTTTGGAGAGAGAGATGAGAGCAAGGCATGAGAACTGGCAGTTTATAATTCCCAACTTACAGTCCTCCTGGGGACCTGTCTGGGGGCTCAAAAAGGAAGGAAGACAGAAAAGGGGCACTCAAAAATGGAGAAAGACAAGATGAGAGAGAGAGAGAGGGAGAAGAGAGGAGAGGGAAATGGAGAAAGACAGAGGGAAAGAGAGAATATGAGGGTATGAGGAAGGATGAAATAAATAGGTGTGCATTCTTCTTAAGGGAAAAGCATAGAAAGAAAAGGAGATGAGATTTTCATTCTTCCAGGCTGCTTGTGACCTTGACTACCAGCGATAATTACAATTACTATTTTGAAAATAATGACTAGAAGACCTTAGCTGCTCTCATTTCAGGCACCTGATTTATCCGAAGCATGTGCATTAGGAATGCATCGCCTTTATTTTCCCCAGTGATCTGAAAGGTAATATATATATATATTTTTTTTTTCACACAGGCTCAGAGAGAGGAAGTGACTTTTCTGGAATCACTCAACCAGTTACAGGGACAGTTGAGAATCATATTGGGTTGACTAGACCTCTGCTCCATCACTAACAACACCACAGAACATCAAAACAGAACTAGGAGACTGCTGTAGCAAAGCAGATCTCAGAGAGAACTCCTGTTCCTTTCCAGGACAGTTTGTGATCTTTGGCGTGAACTACTCCAATAGCCAGATATCAAATACCTTGATAGCTTGCCCTTCCCATACAGTTCATTCTTATACTCTCCCCTGCTGAGTTCATTCCTTTCACCCCAGTGCTGAGGAATCTGCTAGAATGTATGCTCACGAAGGGCATCTACTGTCTTAATTAAAAATAATAACGTGTCAGAGCTAACTGTGGTCCAGTGTAACTGAATGTTGTTCCCTCTTCTTCCTGCCTGTTCTCTCACAAAGCACAACAGCTGGAGTTAAGCACTATTAGAACTTTGACAGATAGGGAAACTGAGGCTCACAGGTTACCAGGAAGCGTGTTCAAACAATCCTGGGGGATCCTGGAGCGCCCTCTAGTGTGGAAGAGACTGGATGAGGCTTCCCAAAGTGATGTCTGGGAGGGTCACATTTTGTCAAGAATATTAGAAAGTTCATGGTTCTAGAAAAGCTAGTCAATGAAAGTCCCTCTCCTGCTGTGTGTTAGGGCAGATTTCAGAAAGCTCAATCACTCTAGTTTAGAATGCACTCCTCAGAGATAGCTTGGGAAGAAGCTTTTTCCTCTGGATTTTAGGAAGGTAACAGAATGTTCTGGGTACCTCAAAGGAACTGTCTCTATCTTTCTGAAATCATGTCAGGTCCTGGAGTCCATGATCACTGGGGACGGGTCCCACAGTTAAGCAGTAGGTGTCTCTTCACCTTGAGGAGAAGCTCTCAAGGAGGGTCTCTCAACATTGAGGGGTCCAAACCCCACCCACCCATTGAGCTTTTCCAACAGGAATGCAACATAAGGGAGGAAACAAGCAAGTCTGAGCAGTGAAAGAGAGAGAGAGAGTCAGGATGAGAAAAATTTTAGCTCAGGGTTCTCAATAGTCTTGAATGGTCTGTGAAAGAAGCCACCCACCTCAGGATGTGATAAGTCAGTCACCACTGGAGTAAGTAAGCCAAGAGCCCATCCTCAGGGAATTGTAGAGGTACTTAGGTTTCAGGAGAAAACTTGTGAATTTTAAGACTCTATTCAAAAGGTGTCGGAAACAAAATTCAATCTCTGTTCCATATAATTTTGGTGTTCAGTTTGTTTGGGAGGACATATTAGATGCTCAGGAAATGTTTGTTGAGTGAATGAAAGATTCTGCTGTGACAGATATGCATCAAAACATTCAGTTACACTGTGGGGAATAGAAGATTATGTTCCACTAATAACCTCTACCAGGTCCTCTGAAGTTTAGATTTCCATGCAGAAAATCTCCTTTACTGCTTCCATTTGAGAAATGAGGAAACTGAGGTTTAGAAATGGTCAGCAACTGGTGTGATGTCACACACATAGAAGGTGTCAGAATGCAAATTTGGATGCTCCTGGGTCTGATTTCTAGCCTGTGCTTTATTTACACACAAGGGCCATCCTGATGCTGGAGCAAACCTCACCTCTACTGAGGATGCAGGCTGGGCTCAAGGAAGTTCTTCAATGAAACTCTATCTGGGGCACAGAGGGACTGTTTCTAGGACCAGAATGAAAGGTGTGGGGTGACCAGCAGTTTCCACAAATTTCCTACCTGGTTTGTACTTTTTTGAGTGGAAATTCTTCGTCAGGTCTCTGCTCTCCAGAGAGCATTTCCACTGATATCGGTAGCCTCTTCATCCCCTCCACCTCTGCTCTCAGTCACTGCAAGTTGCCTCCAAGCAGAAACCTGGCCTTGACTGTAGGGATCCAGGGTGGAATATTTTTATTCAATAGCCCATTGCTTGCTTATAGAAGGAAAGCACCCAGGTTCCTTGGCTTTGTTCACACTTGTGTCTGGAACACCACCCCCTTGACACATCCTGACCCTCTGCCATGCTTATTCCCCCTCCAGTCCCTGACCTGGATGGGTCATTGTCAACAGTCTTCGTTCATGGTTTGGATTGTAACCACCATCTCCATGGCTTCTTGATCTTTGTTCTTCAAAGACCTTCTCTCTGAACTCTGAGGTTCATTTCCTCTAGACTTCTTACTTAACTTCCTGTGAAAACTCCTAATCTGACTGATCATTTAAGTTCTTTGTCTTAACTCCTAACCTCTGCTCTGACCTCTTTTCCCATTTGATATTTGGTCTCCAACTTCCTTACCTCCTGGATTCAGATTCTTACTCATCCCTCAGAGCAGGGT
This sequence comes from Uropsilus gracilis, assembly GCA_004024945.1. Classification (NCBI taxonomy): domain Eukaryota; kingdom Metazoa; phylum Chordata; class Mammalia; order Eulipotyphla; family Talpidae; genus Uropsilus; species Uropsilus gracilis. Next base: position 10,921 of record PVHY01010128.1, read on the forward strand.
TTCCAGAAGCACTTGGGCATGGAGGACTGGGAAATTCCTGGTTGTGGGGGGGCTTCCTATGGATGGCAAGATGTTTCACAGCACATCTGGGATCTACTTTCTGGATATACCAGGTAGTGCCTCCTTAAATATGAGTGTTAAGCATGTCTCCAGTTATTCTTAAACATTATCAGGGCAAAATTCACTTATGCTGAGAACCACTGTCTCTCCCCTCTGAGCACCTGCCCCCTCACCTCAAGCACTGAGTTATATCCAGCTGTCTGCCATAAACTCTCTGCTGTCTGTTCTCCATGGCACAATTTCCTTCTCCCTGATTTCATTGTGTTGGTTTTCCTTTTTCCTCTTGTTTATGAATTTACAATCGAATATTCAACTCAATCTCTCAGGTACCTTGGATGGGTCATTAATTTCATGGCACTCCACTCTCATTAAAACATTGCCCCAACAACCAGGGGTCCATTTAACCTTCATTGTCCCATATTTTGCCTTGTTCTTCTCTAAGTTTTCTCCAACGGTCCAGTCTCTAAGTTAGACACCAACACTGATCCATGTATCAGTGTAGATACTGGGTCTTGAAACCACTGAAATCTGTTTCCCGAGAGAAGTGAAGAAGCTTGGGTGTGGGGAGAAACTGAATACAACAAAAAAGAAAATTTTGAACCTTTCTTAGTCTCTCCAGTTATTGTGTGACCTTGAGCCAGTCCCTGAATTTTCCTGAGGCTCAGTTTAAAGTGATCATTCCCCTTTTCTTTAAAAGCTTAAATGAAAACACGTAACTGTGCAGACTTGGAATTAGAAGAGTTCAAGCTTTTGTCAATTTCAGACTCTGTTCTTACACAGATATAAATTTTACATTGTTGTTAATAGATGTTTTGCATTTCTATCATTTTCCTCACATTCTGGGCTCTTTGTTGTGTCATGGGAAGATGAAGTTCTTAAACTTAATTAATCACATCATCTAATTACACCTTTCAACAAGGACATTTTTCAGGTGAAGAATTTGAAGCACAGGGTCCCACAGCAAGGAAGTGGCCGGACCCTGGTTGAAACTGTGCTTTGAAAACAAAATGTATATGATTTCTTATATAAAATTAATGAATGTGCATGAGATAACATATGTAAAATGCCTAAGAGTGCCTGACACATAGTAGGTACTTATCAAATTAATAATTGACTCCTTTCATTACTCATTTGGGGAAGGTAATGAACAGAAACAGTGTTTCAGAAAGAGTAGAGGAACTTAGTAAGTTCTTCCCTCTTCCTTGCAACTGTCTGCTCTGGGCTCTAGGTTCTTTCTGCATAGGTGTCCCCATGCAGATAGTCTGCAGTATCTCAGATAAAGCTTACTCAGTAGTTATTGATTGACTATTGGCAATGCTTGGGGATGTTGAGTCACCTCCATGGTGACTCTTGGAGGAATGGGAGTGGTATGCTACCCAGGGCTGCTTTCAGACAAGGGCATTAGTATAACTGGAACGTGCTGTCCCCGTCTCTAATAAAGATCTGAACATCACTAATTGGCAGGCAGAGACTGTGTTCGCTCAATGCAAATCAGAAGGAAGCAGAACGTGATCTGAATGTTGATTTCCTCCATAGTCTGCACTTGGGGGCAGTGGGTAAGGGCAGGAAGGGGAGAGGAAGAAGATCTTAGGGGCACAATACACTCCAGACAAAGAGATTTGGTGTCATAGCCATTTCATTAAAATAACCTGAAATAACATTAATAAGCCACATGATTTGGAGCTAGATAACTTGGATTTGAGTTTCTAAATCCACGTCATACAAGGTAAGTGAGAAACCAATCCCTTTGTCTCTCTGGGCCTCAGTTTCTCTATTGGTCTAGTTAAAATAAAAATGACATATGTGTTTGAAAACAAATTGTTGAATGAATAAATGACACCTGATAGATTTTGCAAAAGGATGTAACATCAGCAATATAAATTGCCTACTTATTCTGTAGGAACACACGAAGGAAAAAACATGTCATAAAAATAAAAATATGGCAAGTCACATACAGGCTTCCAGGTGAATTTGGATGAGTATAACTGCCTCCCGTTATAAGTAGCAACACTAGGTCCTCACCCAGTGGTGCCTATGCTTGGATGGACTGTTGTTTGTGGTGTTTATAAAAATAAAGATTCACAGGTGCATCTCTCAGTAGCAGAGAGAATTCAGGAATTTGAACACATGCATCTTAGAGGCAATGTTGACTCAAGTCCATGGTCAGCATCATGATCTCCCAGAGCCTCCTGTCACCAGTTTTTGATCACTGGATCCAAATGAGGTATTTTAGGAAAACTGCTATTGAAATGAGTATTGTTGTTCCTAATTTACCCTCCAGGACTTCAGGATGTTTTGAGCAGGCATGAGATAATTAAAAAATGTATAAAACTACAAGTTTTGGACACTTCAAGAACATAAGCATAGCTGTAAGTATATTATTAGAATTGGTTAGTGTGCTCATTAGTCACACATAAAGAAATTAAAATTATAAAATAAAAAACTGCCAATGAAAGTCCAATGATTTCTCCTTGCACCTGAGATGACCCTTTGTGTACCCCTGAGGGGTGTGAGCCCTCCTTTTGGATGATTTAGCAAAGATTCATCATCTACTACCTGATGTGCTCACAGTGTGGTGTGACCTGGCAATAGAAGAAGGAGAGTGGAAGGTGGATGAGGATTGTGTCTATGAATGTGTGTTGGGATGGGGACCTTCATAAAGATGTCCAAAACCATAAAACCTCTGCTTTAAAACTGTGCACCTGCATGCATCTATTTTCCTCTACAGGAAACATATAGAAAAAATGGGAGACAAAGGAAGACATTTACTGTATAGCGTATGCTAAATAAGCTATGCTAAGTGTTAGCTTACTTTAGGAATCATAGGTGGAAATGTGAAGTCTTAGGGAGAATGACAGGAGAGGCAGCCCTGTACAGCCATACCTCAGAGATACTAGGGCTTCAGTTCCGTATCACCACCATAAAATGAATCTCACAATATGCATGACTTTTCTGGCATATTAAAGTTATACTTACAGGATGCCATAATCTATTAAGTATGCAATAGCCTCACGCCTAAAATAATGTACAGACCTTAATATAAAAACCATTAGCCATATCTGAGCTTTCAGAGAGTTGTAATATTGTTGCTGATGGAGAGTTACAATAGCAACATCAAAGACCACTGATCACTGTAACAGATAAAATAATAATGGAAATGCTTACACTATTGTGCAAAATACCACAACGTGATCCAGAAACACAAAGTAAACTCATGATGTTGAGAAAGAGGCACTAACACACTTGTTCAAAGCAGGCATGCCTGCTTTGAATATTTAATTTGTAAAACACACACATATAGACACAAGCACGCACAATCTCTGTGAATGCAATTAAGTTGGATATGCCTGTTCATGGGCCGGTGCTACTGAGTCTATAAAAATTTAATGTAGGATCATGAGCCTGTACCCAGCAGACTGTAGGTACCACTCCATGCAGTTCCATCAATAGCAGCCACTGGGAAGTAATTCCAGTAAAGTGAGCAACTGATTGGTCCAAAGGAAGGAGGACAATCACTAGACTCATTTGTGTCACCACTGTGACTACACGGCTGGGCAGTGTAAGTTGTGTTCCAGTCAAAGTGAAGACAAGCAGCACCTGCCAAGTCAATAGGCAAGACAGTCACCTGTGCTCTGGGTAAGGCTTTAAACAAGAGTGGGGATGAGTAAATA